>JAAGNO010019313.1:26137-40210 GCA_033439905.1 Ceryle rudis
TTATTTATTAAAAAAAGAAATCAAATGGAATAAAAAAAAAAAAAAAAGAATTCTGAAATCATATATCACATCTGGAAAACTAAAAACTTAAGACATAGCCACTGTGATAATTTAATAAAACCCCACAACCCTCAGCATTATTAACCTGATATCCTGACAAAATGTCAACATTTCGTTATAATTTAATCACCAGTGACTTCAAATACGTGTCTGATCTCTCCCTGCTTCAGTCAGAACTGGTTGTGTAGGATGTGCAAATGTAGCAACAGCAGCACTGAGCACAGAGACAGCTGAATTTCAAAGCGTGTCTCGTTAGCCCAGGTCTTGCGAAGGGTTGTTAGTGTGATGTTACCACATATTTTAAATCCTTTAATGCTGGGGGTTGCAGAAATACGATATAGCAAATACATCATAAGGTTTTAGAGCAACTCGAACCTTGCATCTCTTAGGGCTGATGTCAAGAAATGCTGTTCCTTTTTGGTCGGCTGAGTTCAGGCAAGTGAAGTGACCTTTTTGGTCTTTTTTAGATGCGAAGCTCTGAGCCAGAGTGTTGGGAAGCTTCCCCTCCCCTCTCTGTTTCAGCAGCAGAGATGAGCAAACACTATGATGGAAATATTCCTGCTTTAATTGCATGTTTCTGACCTTGAATTTGGCCCAGGAGATTTTTGTTCTATTTCTTTTTGGTCTAGATAAACATATATGAAGGTAATAAAGATTGGAGGTTATAAACATAGGAGTATATGCTGCAAAAGTGTGCACATCATTTAAAAAATACCCTATTTTCAATCTGAAAACAAGCTCCAGTGTACTTTCTTTACTTCCAGGTAAATACTGGCATTCAGGTTTGACTGAAAATTTCAATTATCAAACATCTTTACTTCCAAATGGTCTTTTTTTTTTTTTTTTTCATGGAAGAATCTGGTAAAATATCACTGGATCTTTTCTAATGGAAATTTTTGCTTTAGTCTAAAAGGCATATCTGTTGTTGAAAATGTTTGCTTGAATGAAAGCCAAATAACTGTAGTTCCTTTTTTGGAAGGAAAGACTCATGTAACATTTGAGATTTCCAGCATGAGTAATTGTTATGCGAGCGTTACTTTGGCGTTCACTCACTTGTGTATCGAGATTTTGGCAGCCTGTAAAGAATAGCTAAAACCTGCTTCATGAGTAAGACCTGAGTGCTATATCAAGATGAAAATTACTCTGAAAATAACTGTATGGTAACCGAGGTTGCTGTGTGCCTGTGCCCCATGGACACCAGGGTAATATACCTAAAGTTATAGATGAAAATTAGAAGAGAAGAGTGTTAGTAAAACTGGTTGTTAGCAGAGGAGGAGAAATGAACTGGTAGGCTGTGGATTGCTGTCATACCGCTGTGGGGAGAAAGGAGAATCCAGGCACTGCATTTTGAACAACAGGGCTTCAGTCCCACTTCATGGCTCTGGCGATTCGTGCCGTGTCAGTGTTTATGCTGCGTACTTCAGGGGACTTACAGCCCCCCTGGTGTAACTATCTGATTTATTCTTCCTGTTCTGTGTGCACTTAAATTGTGACACAAGCCTTGTGTTCATTTATAAACCTTTGTAGAGCCACTCTGCTTCTTCCCTACATGCTCACCGGGAGGTGGTGTCAAGCCACAGCCACGGACAGGGGAGTTGGCATTGCCAGCTGTGGCCTTGGAAAAAGTCTCTGCCTTTCAGTTTACTCTTTCTGCTGTTTTCTGGGTCTCCTCAGCTTACTCAATGCTCGGGCAGAAGGGTGGGGATGAGGGAAGGGTATGTGGAGATGGTGGGGGGTCCTCCACAAGCCCCCAGGCCAGCCATCTCTCCAAGTCTACAGCCCCCTGTGTGCTGCTGTCACCCCACAGCACCCACAGCCTTCCATGGCTGGGGCAAATAGTACCCTGGGTTGTGGGAACCCCCTGTGAGCATCACATGTGGACCTCAAGAAGTATCAGCCTGGGAAATGGGACACGTTGGCTTTGCGGTTTGGCCAAATAATTTTCTTTCCTATCAGTTTGTTGCAAAATGACCCCCAAAAAACCCAAAACAACCAACAAAAAAAACCCCAAAAAACAACCCCCCCAAAAAAAACCCAAACCAACCAGCAACAAAAAACCCAAACCCAAAAAAGCTCATCTTACTTCCTTTAATACTGCTTGTGACGTTTTCATCAGTGATGCTTTTTTGAGCCCCTGCTTCTTGCCCTGTGATCTGTCATCTAATTCAGTTTTTTATTCCTGCTACAGAAAAAAACAAAACAACTTTCTGTAATTTTCAATATTCAGCTTCCTTTATCCCTTTAGAAGAAATGTAGCATTTTAGAGCATGCTTTTCTCTCTCTGATTTCTGTCAAGCCACAGGTAAGAAAGTGTCAAGCCTGAGGTAAAAAGGTTTACAACTCATAGTCCAGGTCTGCTGCGTGAGCCTTCATCTGTAGCTGAGTTCTGGGACATTCTGTCCAAGACGAGATTGGAAGAGCCATCTGTGTGGATGGCAGCCAGTATGACAGAGAGCATCACCTGCAGGAGACTTTTAAACAGGCCCTACCTTGTCCTGTTTAAGGCTGCCCTGCTCCCATTGCAGGGTAATACCACAGCTTCTTTCCTTCCATAATCCCTCTCTCAAATTTACAGTCTTTCTGTCTCTCTTTTAGCCCCTCGCTTTTGATCAGGCAAGTGCTTAAGAAGTAAACCTTTGTTCGCTTCTCTGGTCGTTCTTTCACAGCAATGTCTGGACCAGTTTTAGTCTGGATCTTGCCAGATCACAGAGAGTGGGCTTTGCTTCTTTATCATGCTCCTTTTTGCTGCTGATAGACCTTTTCTTAATTTTTCTCAGCGATGACTTTGCTATTGATGAGACTCTGTTTTGGGGGAGCATGTAGATTTCTATATCTGCCTATTGTAATTTAACTCCTATTATCCAAAGGATCATTTGCTAGTAACAATATTATTTTTGTGCTTCTTCCCTGGAGTAGCTCCATTTGAAACTGGTAATCTTGCAGCCTCTTTGAGTTGGCTCTGTTGCTTTTGGAGGCTCATCTTCCATTGAATGTCTCAATGTGTTGGGCAATAGATGGTGGAGTTTTCCACACCTTAAGCTCCTGTTCATTCTTGGAGAACACAACGCTCCTAAAACAGCTCACATCTGTTTAGTTTTTTATGTTCTGATGTCCCCGTGTTCCATCTCTGCCTCCAGCTCTTCTGTCATTACTGTATTTTCCCATTTTTTGATCCAGGATTTCACTTTTCAGAATTTTAGCATCAACCAAATGTTTTCTGTCTTCAGGTGAAAATAGGACTTTATCATTCTTTCTCCTGCAATTCATTTGACTCTGGGCAATTTGAGAAAGCATGATAGAGGCAGATTATAAATCATTATTTTAAGGTTTCTTTTGAAGAGTGCATCTCTCATCGTTTAGATCCATCTACTCCCCTCTGGGAAGTGCCCTGGGATTTCCAAACCAGCCCAGAAGAGCATTAACTCTTGCTCAAGAAACTACATCTGTAACTGGGAGTCTATTTTGACCCTGATCCTTAGGGTTCCATAAAATGCATTGCAAAATCCGACTGGAGGGCAGCAAAGGTTTGTGGTAAAGGCAACATGTGCTAGGGAGCCTTGAGATATTTTTCTAGGCTACTTTATGTAAAGCTTGATTCTTAGCTTTTGTTGCAAGTGGGGGGAAAATGGATGTGCAAGAGTGTTACAAAATAATTTAGTAACTATAAATAAAACTCTCTATAATCTGCACGGCAATTTGAAAAGAGCTGTGAGAAAAGTGAGCTCTTATATTGGTGAGATTTCTTAGGCTGGCATCAAGCCTACTCCTTTGACACCCAAGTTTTAGAGTGTGCTTAGAACACTCTGTACTTGGGAGGCTTGGTAGAATTTTTTTCTTTTATTTTGGTTCTTGGGTATCAAGTTATTTAAACCTCAAGTAAAGAAGATAGATTGTTTTGTGTATTTTTGTTGTTTTTTTTTTTTTAATCACTGAAAGGATTTGAGAGGGGTCACTCTGATGGGATTATTAAAATAGTAGCTGGACCTACTTCTTTCCATTGCTTTCCTGTAGTAAAGGGTACAGATTAAAGCTCAGAAAGACTAAAGAGCATGAACATGCACAGTCTTCTCTTATGCTACTGAAATTTAGGATTGCAAAGCAGCTTTTTGCACTTGCACAAAGGACGTAGTTTCTCCAAATGCTCTTAAACCTTTTTAACTGAACTGGAACTGAACACTTTAACTTGACCTGAAAGGGGATAGAATTAGATTAGATATAGGGAAGAAATTCTTTACTGCAAGGGTGCTGAGACACTGGAACAGGTTGCACAGAGAAGCTGTGGATGCCCACTCCTTGGAAGTGTTCAAGCCCAGGTTGGATGGGGCTCTGAGCAACCTGATCTGGTGGGAGGTGTCCCTGCCCATGGCAGGGGGGTTGGAACCAGATGATCTTTAAGGTCCCTTCCAGCCCAAACCATTCTGTGATTTTGCCTTTGTATTCTTTAATGGTTACCATTTAGTCATCTGTCAATTGAGTATCTGTGACTATAAACCTTTAATCACCTTTTGCTCTTTCACAAAGAGGAAAGATCTGGGGCTTTGATTTTTATGATGCCAGCCTGCACAGACTATCACCAAGAGCATAAAGGACAAACCCTTAGTTTTCTTGCCTTTACAATATTTTCACTTTGGAAGTTTGACTTGGTGTTGCCACAGCTCTGAAGCAGCAATTGCTGTAAGTGTCTAATGGTCTTACTCTGCATAAGACAGAAACATGAGAAGCAATCCATGTGAGAGAAGATAGGGGAGAGGAGCAGAGGGAATTAATACTAGCAAGCTGTGGTGGGAAACATGGAACAGTTGTAGCTGGCCAACATTCCTACAGCCCAAAAAATCTGCTAAATATCAGTAGCAAGGAGTTATCATTTAAATGTTTAATTGGGGCTTTTTGATCCTTTAAAACCTATGCAATTAATTGATTGAAAGAAGTGAAATTATGACTAACGCTTCTCAGGATGTTAATATTTCTTGTTAATCTTGTTAATCACTTGTTAATATTTTTAGAGAATTAGGTGGTTGGGTTTTTTTTGGTGATAGTGAGTGTAGTAAGATTGCTGAATTTCAGAAAAATCTTTAGCTGTTTTATCTAGATAATCCCTTTGCAGAGTACCTAGGTAATTATTTGATGGTGTAGTGATAAAGAGGATGACGAGACACTCTACTGGAAAGGCATAGACCCACTAATTACTCCCAACTTGCTTTTTGGAGGAGACTGTCTTATTCTTGAGGGTCTAATTCCAACAGCATCTGTCACAAAAATTGAAGGAAGGACTGGAAACTGCTCATCAGCAGCTTTCCTGACTAGCTAAATTATTTTAGAGGAGTACTGCATATTTCTTCTGCAGAATAGTCTTCCCATAGTACCTTGCTGCTTCAAAATTCTTTTTTTTTTGACAAAAATGACTGGTTAATGCAGTTGGTTCAGGGTGAGTTTATGTAATAACCATGTATAATAACCAGCCTGTGTATTGGAATATGAAACAAAGCTAGAACTAGGGGTTTACTACATCATTTATAAAAGTTGATTAAAGTATTCCCAGCCTTTCCAGTAAAACACTTGGTCCTGAGAATGTTTTGAGTGACTAAATACTTACCCAGTTTGTACCATTTGAACACAATGGTGTCATGTAATTAACTATCAGTATTTAGGTTTCCAGGTTAGGTCTCTACAGGCATGAACTGCAGCCGTGGCTTTAGTTGGTACTCCTGATTTCAGGCTTTCTGTGGCTTTGTGAAGATGTCAAGGCAGTGGTTCATAATCAAGTCTTGCTTTCAAGGCTATACTCAGGAATTATTGTTAAAAGATTATGGAGAAGGTAGGGATGAGTTTTGCAGCAAATTGCTAAGGAACATTCACATACAACAATTTGTATCTTAATGTAAAGGAAGTTCTGTACTTTCTTACGTGTGCATTAACATCTGTCTGTGCGTGGTGGGGAGGAGAGGTTTTAGATACATTAAATGGGAAGGTACACGGTATCTGGGGTATGTTCCTGACTCTTAAGATTTGGAATGCAGATATCAGAGGTGAACTGAGCGCTAGATCCACATTAAAACTTGCAGGACCACCTGCCATGCTAAAGGAAATGGAGAGAAAGCAGTGAGTCTGGAGGTTGTCAAACGCCACTGTGTGGTACATGAACTGTTCAAGACAGGGTGCAGTTGCAGCAGTGCTTGACTACTTGTGTGATGGTCCTCGCCCAAGCTTCGTGCTGGAGTGCCAGTTAATTGCACGTCATGGTCCAGCTTGCAGGGCTGCCACTTGCTGGGGGCAAGATCCCTTAGCACTCCACCTGAGCCATGGAACTGAAGCTTCAGAACAGGCTGGCTGCATTTGCAGCAAAGGGCCTGGAAGCATTGGAGGAGACCACAAGGACTAGGGTTTGGGGGCAGAGCAGGTGCTTCCAGTATGTGCTCCAGTTCCTCAGACTTTTTGTGACCGTAGGAAGAGCTTTGTTGGCTGAAGACCCTTTCACACACTCGCATCTCCTCAGGCACAGGTGGACCTTGATTTTCATGTGCCATGATCAACAAACAGCACAGGAGATCCCAGATCCTATAGCTGTACCAAACTTGAGATGCCTACGGCAATGCTTTTGCCTCCAGTGAAAGATTCAAGGTGACTCCTCTCTTTTATGGAAATGTTTTAGCATCCAGTTATCCACTTCTACCTTATCTGAGTAATTACTGTGGCTTGGCTGTCCACCTTAAAGCTTTTTTTTGCTTTCTTTTGGCAAAGCAAGAGCTGTAGTATGCTGTCTAGAAGATATTACTTGATTTATGTGGTGCATTGGAGGAACATGAGGACTTCCGTTAATTATACATCAGGGCTTTTGCTGTACAGATAAAGGAATGTGTAGTTTAGGTTTTGCTCTGATGCTATGAATTCAACGCTCACAACTCTCCCTTGATTTATTTCAACGTATTGTAACACCCCAGCTGACTGAAAATATCCAGTCTACTGCATGGGTTCAGTAGTGCTTTGTGTGTAAGAGCAGCGGGTTTATTTTTTGGTGGGTTTTGCATGCATCAGCAAGAGGAGAAGGGAGATCAGTTATAGGTATTGCCTGTGTAACTTGTCTGCTGCTGGAGTCACAGTCACTTGCTGCAAGAAGCCACCAGCAATACTGGGAACTCCTGTGCCCCTTGGGATGTTGAAGAAGTGTAAGGAAGGTAGAGTGAGATTACGTGGTGCAATGTGGGGAGGAAGTGATGAGACAGGGACTGGATTTTGAACGTTGTGAAGATGCAGTATGAGAAGAGGGGAGAAGTGGACAATGGACTCCAGCTTTCTTGCTCACTTAAGATCCAGCATGCATTTGAGAGCTGCTGCTTTGGTGAACGGTCCTGGTAGCGCTTGCCAAGCAAAGTTACACGATCCTAAACTAGTCACACCTGAACTTTTGTCACTTGCAAGGAACGGCATCAAATTTTCACGCCCATCTGGCAAAACAAGTTCCATTTGCATGATAAACACCATCCACAGATAATGTCATACCTGACCCAGCAGTGTGTATTTTAAAAAGGTATTTTGGCCACATGACAGCATAGCATGACTGTTACTTAATGTAGCAAAAGTCAGTTAAGACGATGTGACATTGTTGAGTGTATTCAAAAACCATACACGTTTGGTTGGAAAGTGTATGACTGGATCGTACATCAGTTGTACTTCTGTTTGCTGGTTAAAACAAATGTTTGGCCTTTGATAGCCTTCCTTCTGTTACCATTTTCTTGGTCGTTTTCTTTTTTCTTTAACGTTTCTCTTTCCTGTGTTTACAATAGTTGCATGTATGGTTTGCGTGGTTGGTTGAAAGCCTTTGGTATCAATACTACATGCTTGCCATCTTCACTAAGTAATGACAGTTGGCCAGAACACGTGACCACGACCATTGTTTTTGATGTGTCTGGATAACTTGCGTCTGTGTTTTGCAAAAACGCCTTAATTATATTTGAAAATTTAGTTTTATTTCTATAACTCTTGCTCTACAGCACGTTAAAATTATGGATGTCTTTTAATTGTATCCCAAGGCCTTTGTCTTTTGGAGAATTTTCCTCTTCATGTTGCTTCGGTCACCTTGTAGATAGTGTTACCAAAATTGATAGAAGTTAGCAGATTTGCTGAGGGAACTTCCTGAGACCCGAGGCATAAGCTTTGCTTATTATTTATGTTGATTGGTGGTTTGAGAGCCGAAGACCAAAGTATTTGTGGGGGAGATGAAAGTCATCTCCTGCAGTTCTGGCTGCCATCCCTCAGAATAACCATAGCTGAGAACCAGGTGCCGCAGCCCTGCGTGATGCTGGCTGCCTTCCTCCGTGGCGTGCCAGTCTTGGGCCAGCTACAAAGAGAAGACTGGAAGTCAGGAGCTGTGTCCTTATGTGACGCTGGGAGTCAAACAGAGATGGGAACAAAATCCAGGTCGCTGACAACATGTTTAATGTTTTAGGCATCCTTTTCTTTTCCAGCATGTGTTTCAGAAGCATAGTGGTAGGAGCTTTTGAAATGTATAAAATAGAGGATGGTGTTTGTCTCTCCCTAGTAAGTTTTATTAGTGCCTTTGCCTTGTCAGAATGCTGAGAAACCCTGAAGCTCAGGAAATGATGAGGTAAGGGCCAGCACAAACTCTAATATAATCTTAATTCTGCCCAAGAAACACATGATACCTGTTGGAACAGTTCAGTAACAGGAGTACTATAAAAAAACAGGTATGAAAACCAGAAAAAATACATTTTTGTTTCCATTTTCAGCTTTCATTGCATAAGTTCCAGCTTCAAGGAGCTAGGAAATACTTTAGCAGAGGAAAGCATAGCTTTTAGCTCACAGCAAGTGCTGCCTTTGAGGAAGCAAGTGGCTCTGTTTAAGGATGGGGTTTGTTAGGGTGCACTGTTAATGGCAAACAAGGTTTTCTTCTCACGTGCGTTGCCTGTGATGTGATGTGACCTGACAGTTGGTAGTTTGTGGGCGCGCGCAATGAGATGTCACGGGGTGAAGAAATCCTCCGATCAAAGGTGGAGGGTTTGTAACGTGTTTGTAACAGGTAGTGCATCCGAGGACATTTTAAAAGGTACAGCAGGAACATTTGCTGTAGCTCTTGTTTGCTTTAGATGACTAACCCAAAATTGGATGTGGTCCATGGTGGCTGTGCTTTCTTCCTAGGGTTGTTGTAGTGCTTGTAACATGGAAATACAATGTTCTTCAAGAAGGTTTCAGCCGCAGTTGGGTGGTTTTGTTACCGTACCCTCTTATTTCTGATTTAAGTCGTGAGGATTTTGTTATCCTTCACAATTCTGAAGGATGCTTGTAAGGTCTTTAGTTACTTTGTATGCTAATTACATTTAATAGATATTTTTTTAGTATTGTCGTGCAACAGATTTTTCCTCTTTATTTTTAGGGCAGGGAAGGCACGCGTCTAGGAGCCTAGCAGTATTACCTTCCCCTGGGATACAGGAGACCCAGATTTTAATTCCCTTGACCTGAAAGACAAGAACAGGCATACTGAGTCAAATCAGGGTTCATTTTGTATTCATCTACTCTTCTGTCTCAGGCAGGGCCAGTACTGTGTGAATAAGGTACAAACAGCTCAGGAATGGAATAGAATAGTTCTTCAGTCTTTTCAGCTTTTTGATGTCTGCATTTTTATGTTTAGTAATGCTTGATGTACTTTTCTTACATAAATTCATCTAATGGGAGATCAGATCTGTCATGTCTCAGAAGGTTGATTCAATTCCTTTCATAAAATACAAAGGGAAATATTTATGTGAGGCTGCAGGTGGTGATGTTCAGAAGCTGATCTCAGGCTGGCTTGGCAACGGCATATGCCTCTTCGGGTCTTCGTTGCTTCCCTGGGCATGGGGACTGGAAGTCAGTGGTGTACCTAACAGAGAGTGTGAGGGGTGGTTTCTGTAAGAGATGGTGACTTCAGGAGAGGATCCATAGTTGAAAAGTCTGAAAAAACAAACCATAGATACCTTTCTTAAGCCTGAGGCAGTTAAGACAACCTTTCTACCCTTCTACTGACCACCACTTATCTCAGTGTTTTCTGTGGAGCTTGTTAAAAGGAGCACTGTAGGGAGAGGTGAATCCTAATGAGATCCTGGGAGTTGAACACTCACAATCTCTCTATGGATTTAGCTGTCAGTCATTTATTTTCCTTTCATCACATTTGGTTCCATTTTCTCAGAGGGAGGTGAAGACTGTGAAGGGTGACAGAGCCTTTCCCACTTACTAAATGTTTTCAACATTTTTCTTGTTGGTGCTGATGGATTGTCCATGCTTCTAATGTAAAATTGGATTTCCCATGCAAACTTCAGAGTGCATTGACCCAGCTTCTGAGATGTGTGCAGACGCTGCCCTCGGGTTGTTCACTGAAATGCCCATCTTTAAGGCCTGAACCCAGGAGCCTGGGACAGTCTCAGATTCAACAAGCACAACATTGTCTTACTGACCTGTGATGGATATCTTAGGACAGTGCCTACAGACTATCTAGCATCAGATGCCCAGCTGCTTCTGACCGCTTCTTTTTTAATGCTTCACATCGCTCAGCACAGCTAGAATTAAACTCTTAATAATGTTTTCATTATTGCTTTCCCAGAGGGACACTGGGTGTCAACAAATTGCAAAGTCACCTGAGCCAGCAAAGGACTTTTGAAAGAGTTGCAGGGTCTTCCTTTTGGAGAGGAGGAGACACCTGAGCTCCCTGGGATTTGCTGGGTTTGGGAAGGACTTGCTAATGATAGCTAAAAGCCTTTCCTCCTCTGCAATGCTCTGCTCTCTTCCTTTTGTCACACAACCTTCCTCCACTGTCTCTACAAAAGGGCTTTCATGCGGTCTGGCACGTCAGCTGTTGCCTTTGTGCTTTGTGTTGGGTCTGGGATGAAGCGTAAGCTCTTCAGCCCTGGTGCTTTATAGTGTGGCATGAATGCTGATGGTGCTCTGGTTAAGAAAAAAAGCCACCAAGCAAACTTACAATTAACAGTAACAAAGCAGATCTGGGAACTGAGAGTTCCAAGAAGTTGTTGCATTTTTAAAGGTTTGCCTTTTCTTTCCCTTTTTTAAGCTGTTTGCCTCGGAATTTTCATTGTGGAAATCTGCACTGTTAGGAAACAGACTTGTGTGTGGATCTCAGTACTACAAGATTTACCTTCAGAAAACCAATTAGTGCTTGAAGTAGAAGCTAATCTCTGTAATTTACATCCCTTGTCTTCTAAACAGCAGCAAGCAACCACACTGCAGAGTATCGTCTTAAGAAAGAGCAAGTACTGGTCTGTTGCTGTACACCTTCTCTATACGCTGTACACCTTCTCTATACGCTGTACACCTTCTCTATACGTTTCTATTTCTAGAGGGTTTTTCCACTAACCTAGTGTGTGTCAGTGTGGACACTGTGGAGACAGTACAATCTGCTGCAGCACAGCTCTTCCAGGGAGATACTTTAATCAGCCCTAGGGTGAGTCCTTAACTAAGGGAGGTGACAGACTGTAGAAAAGAAGCAAAAGATGTGAAATCTTTGCAAAGACTCTGCCTTCTGAAGGGAAGCAATTCTATTATGTGCTGTAAGTAAATAGAAAGCAATTCAATTATATTTTGTGAGCCGTAAGTCGAGCATCCATCCTGACATCTCTTGCTGTAGGGAGCAGTTAGAAATCAAACTCACATGAACCTTCTAAAGCGCAGAACAAGAAAAAAAAAACAAAAAACAACTGTGCTGTAATCAAGCACCAGGTTGCTGCCAGAACCTCCCCAGTGCAGATCAGTACTAAGACCACAATCCATCCTCTTGAGAAATACGTTTTGTGAATGTTTGCTTGTTTCTCACCCAAACGCCTGTTTTAGGCATGAATTAGCAGGGCACTGTCAATAAGTGTAACGTGCCCTCTGTCTACAGTTCTGTTTTCAAACACTCTTTGGAACTGACTACAGGCATCAGTGTTGGGCACTAAGCATCTTTACTTGTGGTAGGCTGTGGATCTCATTTTGAGAAGGGCCAAAAGCTGCAGCTACGGTGATGCAAATATTAAGATACTCCAGCTTTGGCTGTCATCAGCATGCTGTCAAGTTGTATCAGCCTTTGGAAGCAGAGGGGAGGAAAAAATAGAAAATTGAGTGTTGGCGAGCTGAAAACACAAGTTTCAGCGTGGCCTGACCTCTGTGTGTCTGTTCTTCATTGACAGGTTGATGACGCCTGGGAGTGAAATTCGATTTGTCCACAAGCGCATGGGTCTGGTGCCAGGCTGGGGAGGAGGTGCACGGCTGGTGCAGATCGTCGGTGGCAGGGCTGCCCTCCGGCTGCTGAGCGGGGCTGTCCGGGTGGACCCTGAGAGAGCTTTGCGCCTTGGGCTCTCAGAGGAGACGCTGTCATCTGCAGATGAAACTGGGGCGTTAGAAGAAGCCCAAGCCTGGCTGAGCCAGTACACGGAGGGTCCAACCAGTGTGATCCAGGCTGTGAAAAAAGTGGTGGCGATGGGAAGAGAGCTACCACTGGAAGATGCCCTAAGGACAGAAAAGGATGTTTTTGGAACTGTATGGGGTGGGCCTGCCAATTTGGAGGCATTGCTTAAAAGACCAAAACATAAATGATGATCAATGCATAAGAAATGTTCTTGATCTTTTTGCAAACAAAGCTTTCACTAAAGCAGGCATTAAACTGAATCATTTAAGGACTTGTTCATTTAAACTGGCATTAACATTCCTGTTGTTCATGTCAGGCAGACATATTTGGTGTGCAACCACAGAGAAATCCCCGGCAGATTCTTTACTGTCCTAATCACCCACTGAACAGAGATTACTGAAATTAGTATGTAAAGGTAAGTGCCGTGCTGCGAATAGAACTATAATTCTTTTGGAATGAGGCTGGAGATTATTTTCTTTGGAGCTAATTTTGGTTTTCTAACTGGTATGGAAATGAATTGCTTGAAATGTGGGAGTCTTATTTATTTGTGGAGCAGGTGTGTCTAAATCGGCAAAAGATGAGTTCACAGGATCACAGGGTGTCAGGGGTTGGAAGGGACCCTGGAGATCTTCCGAGTCCAACCCCCCTGCCAGAGCAGGACCATACAATCCAGCACAGGTCACACAGGAACGCAGCCGGGCGGGTCTTGAAAGTCTCCAGAGAAGGAGACTCCACAACCTCTCTGGGGAGCCCGTTCCAGTGCTCCCTGACCCCTACAGTAAAGAAGTTCCTCCTCATGTTAAGGTGGAACCTCCTGTGCTCCAGCTTACATCCATTCCCCCTTGCTGAGTTCCCCAACATGAGACCAATGTCCTTAAGCAGCTTTGAAGGGATGGTAGCTGGTGAGATGATAGTTCTTTGGTTTTTCATCTTCAGTCAGTTCTTTACATAATTGCTGAGAAAGTATCCAAGGATACTTCAATTTTAATGGTGATTTTTACAGGAGCAGCTGTAACTCACTGAGGAGCTTACAGCCCTCATTCACTGACACCGATTCGGGTCTTTAAATGCATTTAGGCATATTCTCACTTCTCAAGGAACCAACTACCTACCTACGCATCTGCAGATACCCATAGCCTGGACCTGTGCTGCTGAGCACGTGCAAAGCTGCTGACCTGATGCTTTACACAGAGTCTAGCTGAAATCTTGCAAGGCCATGACGTGTGATGCCCCCAGATGGGATGTTCTTGACTGACTGGGTCATCCGAGTACTTCAGCATTCTGGAAAGACTTGTGTGTGGATCTGGCTATGTCTTCTGAGTATTTTTACTGGCAGGGCATATTTGGGCTGACCAGATTTGGTTCTTGGTGTCCACTTCGTGCCAGTGACTGCGCAAGTAATTAGATAACTCAGTGGGGTTTCCCTTTAGAAATCAGAAACTGAGTCCCTGCTTTGGCAGAGGATTCTTAAAATGGAACATCTGTGAGAACAGAACCATGCAGACATAGCCATGACTGAGAGTTTCCAGTACTGTTGGTTAAGATGCACTTGTCTCCAACTCCAGCAGGGTCTGAGAGATGAGCCTGGGCCCCAGGTACTCCAGGGGAGCATGTTAAAGAAGAAACTT
>JAAGNO010019314.1:0-14609 GCA_033439905.1 Ceryle rudis
TTTCCTTTTTTCTTTCTTTTCTTTCTCCCTCCCCCCCTTTTTTTTTTTTTTTCCCCCTCCCCCCCCCCCCCCAATAGAGTTTGAATGTAGAGAAAGAAAAGTGCATCTCGTTAAACGTGTTCAGCCCAGCTGTGCTGTGCCTGCGAGGCTCGCAGCCCTGAGAGCTGGAGCGGTTGGGGAGTCCCCTCGCCAGCCTTCCTTGAACCTACCCGGGAATTAAAAAGCTGAAGGGTTTTAAACTGGTTTATGTTAACAAACTGCATTTAATTAGTTTTACCACATCCTGTAATCTGAATGAAATGTATAATATTTAAGACTTAGAAGGGTTTTATAGTATTTATGATTCACTAAATAAATATTTGGAAGCCGAACTCTTAGTAATTCATACCCGTTTTTAAGGATTGGTTATTTACTGTCAGGCAGAGGAGCTAGTTAAGAAAATATCTAAAATAATCAGTGTTCCTGTTGAGTCATTTTAGAGTTGGGTTTTTGTTTCGGATGTTTTCTTTCGTCGAGGTTTTTTGGCTTGCTAGTGCGTTGTCTGAAGAAACTTTTACATTTGCATTTTATACAAATAAATTATGTTTAGAATAGGTGTGAATATAATGCTGACTGCAGAACAACAGAAAAGAAAATGCCCCCAAATGTTTGTGTCCTTGAGAAAGAAAATAGTCTAAGCTTACTTTACAGTTTTCCAGTAGTTAACTTTTTTCCTCAGAAGTTTGTGCTAGAAACTGCATATGATAATTGTCTCTTGCGATAATGAAATGCAATTGAAATTATATGTGTAACTGTTAGTTTTTTGGGTTTTGTTTATTTTTTTTTAATAATCATTCTTACATGAGGGAAGACATAGCCATATTCTTTTAAGAACGTACTTTCTGCTTTAACTTAAGTGCTAAAATAGGCAAACTTTTCAAAGTTTTTTTTTTACAAATATAAGGGAAGTTAAAATTTTATTGGGAAAAAAAATTTTCTTTACCTCGAGTTGTTTAATTTTTCATGATGTATTTTAAATACTGTGTTATTTATTTATACTGTTAATTCATTTTGGTTTAAGTAACTTCTCAGTTATAGTTTATCCTTCATACCTTCTGGGTTAGTTGTAGCCTCTTGCCCCAATAGCATGTTTTCCTGTATTTAGGAACCAACTGGTGAACCATCTCCTAAAAGACCAAGAGGAAGACCCAAAGGAAGCAAAAACAAGAGTCCCTCTAAAGCAGCTCAGAAGGTGAGATTATATTAGAGTTCCTAATGCTGTTTTTTTCATCAACTGCTAGCAGAAAAATGCATTCATTTCGGATGTGGGATTGGAACCCTTTAATAATGGAAGTTACATAAAATATGTACCTTAAATTTTTAAGATTAGAATTAACATCCTGCATGAAGACCCTAGGGACAGAACCTATAAGAGCAGCTTGCCTTTTGAATAGTGTACGGATTAGTGAAATAGAGTTGATGTATTTACCAAGATATCCTATATCTAGTAGGGGAGTCAATATTAAGGATATTATTTTCTCAATTAAGATTTTTGAAAGAGGAAGATTTAATTTCTTGCCCACTTACAGCCATTACTACTACAGACCAAATCTGTACATTAAAGCTAAGTGTTTTGTCAAACATAGGTTAATTAGAAGTAAATTCAATTATGTGTTGATGGAAATAAGTGCATATATTGAAATTTACAGCTTTAAAATGTGATGGTAAAGTAAACTGTGAGTTACAGTAAAAGCCTACTATGTCTTGCTTAGTAATCAGTTTCAAAGAGACTTTTACTTGAAGTGCTATTAGTCTTCTGAACCACTACTGCTGCTTGGTGATGGGAGCAAACTTTTATTCTGGTGGTTCTGAGTGCATTTAGCAATAGGAGAAGCCACTTGAAGTCACTGCATTTAGGGCATGGACTTTTCATCACATACACAACGAGAAGGTGTGACTTAATTTTATTTGAATTGGGGAGACCTCAGCATTAGAAAACTGTGCTATCAAGACAAATAATACATTTCTGTAGGAATTATTTTTAGTGAAGGCAAATATGTATAGGCTTGAAAACAAACACGAGTGTTTTGTTTATATTGATGGTTACACATCATTTAACACTAATTTACAGGTACTAAATTGGAAACAAAAGCTTACAAAATCTTGTAGTGAACTGTAGTGCTTAAGTATATCAGTATCTTTTAAGTAGATCTGTGACAAAATGTGTGTGGAAGATACATGTGGGTTCATCTAATTATGGTTCATTTTTCAATATGCCTATGGTACTGACCATGTAAGTCTGATAGTTTTCAGTGCTATAAATTACTATGGCAACTAACGATAAATATTAAATTATTAGAGGGTGACTGTGGTTTCATGTCTGTTTTGTTGTGTGTTTTCAACGTTTGTTTGAGGGATGTTTTCCAAGTCTTTACATATAAAATTGTTTTTTACTTTCTGAGTAAAAAAAAAGCAGTATATTCTATCAAGAAGTTAATGAATTAGTAAAAGATGCTTTACAGGTTAAGTATTTGAACTCTATCAAAGCTACTCTGCAACCTAGTGAGCTTAAAATGTTGATTTTTTTTTTTTTCTTTATAGAATGTTCCTCGGATTCACTTTAAAATCGTTTAAATTTCACTGTTCAAAAGAGAGCAGGTTTTTATTAGTCTAACAAATCCAAATGTGAGCTTTAGCATTTTAAATATTACTCTTAGGAGTTTTGGCTTTCCTAGGAGAAATATTTGTAATAAGATTAAATTTTAGGTAATTCGTAGAAGTGCTTTTTAAAAATATATTTCTAAAAGAAACATTGTTTCATTTACATGAGTGGTTTGGAAATCAGTATTAATGGAAAAGAACTTCAAAACATTCATGTATATGTAGATGATTCTGGTATATGTAGTTGGGTTTTTAAATCTAATTTACGGACTGAGCAATTTCATTGTAAGGTTTTGATTTTCAGAATGCATCAAGTTACTGCTCTAATTAAAGCAAACCCATTCGGGTGTTGATAATGTAAAAAATTGACAGAAGACCACATGTCCTCTTTATCATAAAAAAACCTTTGAGGGCCATGTAATTACAAGTCTTGTTAGTTTCTAGGTTTATAGATAAAGTGTATATAAATATATATAAAACACTTATAAAGACTTACTAGAAGAAAGTCACTGAGATCACATTTCAAATAAATATTTTAGGTCTTTTTTCAAATTGATAATTAGCCTTCTCTAAAATGGTTCAGCTTCTCACAAGGCATCTCAAAGTATCTTTTTATGTAATATTAATTCCAATAATTTTTCTAATGGTAGTATGAATGCAAAAGTTTTGACACTGTAAGAAACCTTCATTTGCTGGTGAGGATATCACTCCTTAAAAGAGTAAGCTATATGTTTAATTTTGTTGTAAACATATTTACAGATACATATGCATACATATATTTATTTAAGGCTTCCTACAGCCTGTCTCAACTTCCAGAAAGAGAGCTGGCTAACATAGCTTAAGCCTCTCTACATGTGAACCTGTGTACTATACACGCAACTGGAAATTGCTGGAATTTCTAAAGAATAGTGTGTGGCCTGTGTGTTTCAAAGGGAGCTCATTGAAATGTATTAGAGTGTTCACAACATGTAAGATAAACGTCCGCCAGGAGAACCCACCGAGCAGCCATGAGAAGGCACTCATGATTAATTGATGGGGTGTTCTCTTGCAAACCATTACACCTCACAATTAAAAATGTATTGCACAAACTGGCAGTGAGTTAAAAATACTCCAGAACCGGTACCTTGTTTTGTTATACTTCAAAAAGGAAATACCCTTAAATAGGTTGAGGGACAATTTAACCTGCAATCATGGTTGTGTTGTGTATTTAAAATTTCTTGGTTCTTTTTTTTTTTCTTTTTTTTTCTTTTTAGCTTTCAGAGCTTGTGTTTGGTCTTAGTAAGCTGGCCTTGGGGCATCTGAAAACAAACTGTGCTTGTTAGGAAATTAGCAATGTGAAACTTGACAATGCATACAGAATGTTGCAAGACCAATTGGAAAGCCAATAATGTGGCAATTACTCTAATTTTAGGTAACAAGCATTTTATTTAAAAGCCTTGCATATCACACATGCCCAAATTGTTATAAACTGGACACAAAAGGTAAACTATATTTAATAGAAAATCAAACCACTTCTCAATTGTTTAATTTTCCCCAACAGAAGGAACACAACATGTTAGCAGATGAGAGGAAGTAGACACAAAGACTCTTAATTACCTTATATTTGAGTCCCCACAATTAGGCTGTTATTGAAGTCTGTGCCTTTAAATAAGTCATTCTGTTACTCATTTAAAATATTTGTAAAAAATTAGCAAAAAAAAAAAAATCAAGATTTTATTCTATTTTTCCTAATGAATGACTAATTTTGTGGGAAGATCTTAGTAGGAATGTTCCTTTTTAGTTTCCTGGGTGTTCTGTGGTTGAGTTCTATTTGTTAGGCTGAGCTGTCTTCCCACCCCATTGCATTTCCCTTAAGCATTCAAGGGTTTTTCTTTGTTAAGCTCCCGTAGTTGGACTTGACAAAAATACTTTGTAGGCATAAATACCCTTCTGTTTGGAAGGAGGAAACACAACTGTGATGTTAAAAAAAGGAGTAGTAGCTACTATGTGTTTGTCTCCAAAGAAAATGTCAAGAGATAGCCCAGAAATATCCAAAAGTAGACACTTTAGTAAAATTCACCTTCTGTTAAAATATTTTGAGTTTTGTTGTAGGTACTGATGCAGTGAAATTCACTGAAAATAGCTCCAGATCTTGAAATATCATCTTCTGAAAATGAGAATTTGTGGTACTGTGTGTGATTACACTTACTACTGTCTTTACATGACATGGCCAGGGTTTGTTATGTAGAAAGGCATGTCCTGAGTTAAGCAGTTCAAAGGTTTAAAAAAAAAAAAAAAAAAAAAAGCACACGTGACCAGGACTCTGCCCTAAATTGGTTCATGGAAATCTATTTCACTTCTCCATGCTTCATTCATTCTCACCAACACCAGTCATTACAGCTTAAAGGGAAAACAAGATCAGATTTGTCAAGTGATTGTAGCATGGTTATTGTACCTAAAAAATAAGGGACCTCGGAATCGGATGTTTTCTGAAAGATGGGAGAAGCAGGAGAAGACTGACACCTGTTTAGAATTAAAATGTGTAAAAAGACATGAGAAGTGTGAAACTTTTCTATCTAGCCAATGCCTAAGTTTCTTTTAAGAGTGTTTTGTTTTGTTTTTTTCCTTTTTTTTTTTTTACAAAGTAGTTTTCTTTTAGGAGAGGAACACATTCCTGGGCAGGGTCTTTTAAATGGTTTGACAACAGTGGTCTTCCTCACAGGAAGACTTACAGCTCTGACATATTTCATCTCAGGTCTCCAGCAGATCATTTTGCCAAGTGGATGGAGTTCTTCAGATTTGGATTCTGTTGCATTTGAGATCTTCCTTGACAATAGATAGATGCCCAAAGAGCACTTTATAGTCCTTCAATTATTTATACTTGTCTTCTTAATTGCTTTCAGTAGTACAGCCTCAGTTTCTGGGCGTGTCACATTTACGCAACAGAGATGATGGGCAGGCACGTTGATGACAGCAGCTATTTGGAAGCAGGGTTTGATGGCCCTGTGGTACAGGGCTGAGGTGAATTGCAGATCTCCCTGGGAACTGTTAGCATCTTCCCATACGGCAGTGACTGGAATGGCCATCTTTCTCACCTGGGACAAAAAAAACCAAACCCCACATTTCCTTTCTGGCTGATGCACTTAAAAGTTCTGTTCTTAAAATGTGATGTAGCTAAAACGATGTATTCATATTGCTGGTTATAAGAAATTTCATAATTTTAAATGAAATATCAAAAACCTGTGTTTGATAACATACCCACCCTCCTTGAAGTTTTGTCATTTTGTGTCTTGGCCGTATAAAGCAAGGTTATGCATCATAATGTAGCACCAAATGTCGAGAACCCAGACCAAACACAGCTCAATTTCGAAAAGCGCTTTGGAGTATGAAGGCAGTAGTTTACATCCTGACTAAGCAGGTACCAGCAGCTGCGTGTAGAGTGGCTGGAAACATGCATCTTCCCATAGATGAGAGTCCCTGTTTCTTCTGGGTGGCTTGGGGCTCTCTCTAGATTTGTTCTAGCTTCAGAGGCACTACTTCAGTTAAAGCAGAGCCAACAGACTGGCGTGTTTCTGGTTATGCAAATACCCATTTTAGAGGAAAGCCAATGCTTTGGCACTTATGTGGTCCGTTCCTTATTAATTACTTGAGAATTATATGGAGAAACATTGAGTTATTTGTCTGATACGCAATAAAACCTTTCTTCAAGTGCTTAAATTAGAAGACAGTCTTATGCTGCTGGAAAAAATACAGGCTGTGTTTGCAAAACGCAAACTAAAAAAAAACTGTAATGAAAGAAGTGGAATATTTTCCTAAACTTCATGTCTTTATCATCACCACCGGACTGATACTGCTCCTTTTGGTTGTTCCAGAGGTGTTTTGTCTTTCTCTTCCCTTAGAATGGAGATTAAAAAAATCCACTTTGGAGGTTCTTGTCCTTCATTTTCTGCAGTTTAGTCTGTGGAAACCTTCCTATTTACTTACAGAATCGCTCTGTACCAAAACATCGTCTCTGGCATGCCGCGCTGTTTGCTCAGCTCACCTCTGGGAAAGATTTGGTTTTGATAAGAACTATGGAAATGTTTTTCTTCTAACATGAGATGGAAATAATATACAGCGGGAATATAGTGCCTTTCAATCTGAAAGGTCCCTAAGCACTTGACAAACTGATATCCAAACTAGCCAGCAGGAACACTAGCCACTTCTGACATGGACCTTCTTGGGGGATACAGCGCAGCACTGTTCATGGCAAGTGGCCATGCGGCGTGACAGTTTACGGCAGGAAGCAAAGATTAGTTATTCAAAGAAATCTCTCATGTTCGCTTTCCCATCAAATTAGATTATACGCTGTAGTCAAACTTAGAATTTATGTCAGGTTTACTGGAACTTTTAATTGTGAGCCCAAAGCAGTTTTCATTTCTAAAAAGTCAAATTTTTTTCATAGATTTTGGGAAAAGGGTCTTTCCTTCAGATGCGGTAACATACAGAAAAAAAAAAAATAGCATTTGTGCTTTGATAATATGTCAAGTTTTGATTTGATAATAACAGTTTTAACCAATATTTTCCTTTAAGATTGATGCCCATTGTTTCATTAAATAAACATAAATGCAGGGGGCTACAGCCTGTCAAAATTAAGTCGCCTTTTTTTTTTTTTTTTTAATCCTTCAGGTTGTAAGGTATAAAGAAATGAACACTTCAAAAGAAAACAAAACTCTGAGATAGACAGCTACAGTATATAGTAAATGCAGTTTAACGAGTATTCTCATAAGAGGGTTTCATCTTACGTATAAACGATTAAAGAGCAAGTTTACTCTTTTAACAAGTCCGAGTGATAATTTTGCCCTTTAGGAGTGAGAATTTTTATTTTTCACAGCTTTCTTCTTGGTAAGATATTTATTTCAAAGTAATTGCATTTAACTCACAGGGCAGGTTTTTGTGTTTTTTTGGTGGGTTTTTTTTTTTTTAGAGATTCCTCCACTACTTCCTCAGCTCAAGTTCTCTTTTAGAGAGATCCCATTTACACAGCATTAGGTTACGGTATATGTTACAGAGATTGACCAGCGAGTGATTTATTTAATGACACAGTTGATTTCTAAGGGCAAATCAAATACACATACAGTTAACTGGAATAAAAGCAATTCATAAAAATGTGGAAGCACATTTACAGGAATTGTACCAAAAGTCTTAATTGTCAGGGACTTTGTATGTGGCAAGACGTACCCTCACTAAAGCTGGTGACAAAATCCTCCTCACCTTCAGTGGGACAGGATTATTTACCTGATGAGGTGTATGGCTGGGCAGAGCCTATGTAGAGAAAAAAAACATGAAATTTTTCATTTTAAAGCCTGTAACTATTTTAGTGGAGTTCATAAGTGATAGAATGCACAGTGTGATGCAGTGAATTCATGGAAGAGTCTGTAAAAGAACCCAAATTTCCTTTCTGTTGAGCTCCAGGACCAACTGCTGGGCTTGTATAAATATAGCTGTCACTTCTACAGCACCTTCCCGGCTGTTTCTTTAATGCTGAAAAGGGAAGGTGTGTTTTGGACCAGTGTAAGGTTTACTTACAGCTTAAGGATGCACTGGACATTATTATCATCATGATCATGCATGATGCATGAACATGATGATAATAAAAGAAGGAATTGTGGCTGCTATAAACTGATTTGATCAGGCTAGAAACAGGCTACATTTTTAATTTAATATCTTCAGGTAATTTCTGACAGCCTGTGAAAGACTAGATTTGATGGTACTGGGGCATCTCGGGTTCCAAAACTGCCTTGCTCCCCTATCCACAGCCTGCATGCCCCATGGCTGGTGAGAGCTGGGTCACCCCAGGCAGTACTGCAGGCATTAAGCAACTGGGGGTGTATGGACACATTCCTCTGTGCCCCTGAACACAGTGTGGGTCAAGGCTGGGGGCACCTCTGGGCGCTGGTGAGGCAACCCCTGGCTACTCTGGCTAGGAAATGTCAGAAAAACCATCATAATCACATTCCTCCAGAAAACCCATAGAGCCAGAGTGGGGCTTGGTGCCACCCAGGAGATATAATTATGGATAATGTTACAGGAAAGGAGTTCCTAGTTACTGAGGCTGTTAAATAATGCTGAGGTATAAAATATGTTGTGTTTCTTTTCCCTTTACAGAAAGCAGAAGCCACTGGTGAAAAGCGACCCAGAGGCCGGCCCAGAAAATGGGTAGGTATTTTACTTCCAGTCATTTGATTTATTTGCAGTGTTATAAAGCATGTTATAAAGTCCATTCTTTTAGAGCACAATTATTTCTGCTTCGTTTGTAAAAAAAGAACATCCATCTTCTGTGTGTGTTTGTTCTGGTGGATTGACTAAAGGGTTAAGATAGCAGAGAAGTTAACCACGGCTTCCTACCTTTAGACTCTGGTAGTTTGCTCAAGACACTTTACTATTAAATGTTTGCTGGGAGTGAATATTTATGTGTCTCTTATCAGCATGAAAAGAGGCGCAACTCTTCCTTCAAAAGAGAGTAACAATGAGATAACTTGTTCAGTAATTGAGTAACAAAGGTTAAAGGGGCACTATCAGACATCAGAAGGTGATTAACAGAGGTGATAACATTCAGATGTAGTATGCACAAGATAAAGTTTGAAAACCAAAATGTCTTTGTCCTGCATTGCCTGGAAACACAGCATATTTTCCTTAGGTCCAGTGAGAAAGAGCAGAAGTGAGTAAGATCCTTGCACTTAGAATTTAGTTTTTCCATTCTGGGCCATCTTCATGCCTTATATAATTGTGGTGACTGATAATATGATTCAATAAAAGTTTCCGCTTTCCCTGGCCATTCAGTCTATAGAGGTGGATATCAGACACATGTGTTTTGTTTCTTTGGCCGTGGAAAGATTTCAGTCTCAGATACTTGAAATTCTGTGTTCTCATTGCTGTTTACAGCTATTGAGAGCTTGCCTTTTGCTCCTCTCTGCATGTCGTTTACTTACGTGTAGGCTTTCAAAAGAATAGTGATGGGGATGTCACTTGCAAAACACTGTGGGGTATTAGGAGATAGGTAGGTAGGGCTGTGTGCTCCATCACAAGTTAATGTTCTAATTTCCCTTCTCCAGTTCCCTTTCTGGTTAACATTTTTCTTTAAACTTCTTTTTCAGATCCATCTCAATTTTGCTCTCTTATTTTACTCTGCCATCTCTTTCCTTTCTGTAGTCAAACATTCCCTTTTTCTTTTTTTTCCTTCCCAGTTCTTTTGCATAGATGTTAACACTGCTGTAAAAGTATATGTTTGCAAAAGCTCAAACAGCACCAGATGGTACTTAAAACTACAGCTGAGATTCTTCAGAATATCAGCAGCTAAACATGGGAGTGATTGCTTTAGCAGTCACTTCAAGAACTAGTTAGCTCTGTAGCATTGTCCACGATAAAGTACCCCGGGATTATTTCTTTGGACAAAACAGACCATTTACATACTAGATGTATTGTTTATGCCAGTAGTTTTTAAGTCAGGTGGATGTCAGGTATGTGAAGAGGCTCATTTGCATTAAGAAACAAAGTGGTGTATTCACATGTACCTGTGCTGGTGATCTCAAAAGCAGTTTGAGGAAGGCAGATGCCAAGTGCAGTAAAACACAGATCAGTTACTGTCTGCTTCCTTCCATCCCTCTCGGACCTTGCACATGTGGATGCTGAATGTTGCTTGCTAGGTCCTCACCTTGGGTGCAGTCCCAGGGGAAGCAGCAGAAATAGCTGTTTTATGAGAGTAATTTGTAACAGGCAGGCCATCCCCACTGAATTAGGAATGTGCGACTGTTGAACAGGGATGGTTGAAGAGCTCCGTGAAAGGGGAAATTGCAGCAGTCAGAGATGTTAAAAAGATTTTATCTCCCAAGCTCTCATAGTCAGAAACTTAAGTTGAGCTTTCAGTGAAAATAGCTAATTATAATGTTTCTGGCATCTTTTAGGGTAGAATGTTTCCCTTTTATTTTTGTGTCTTTATGGGGAAGAAAGAATAGGCAGTATCAGTGGAGCATTAAGTTTAGCATGGGCTGTTTGTCAGGTGAAGAATCTGATTTTTCAAACCTGGTATTACTTTGTTGTTGTGCCTGTTGAAAGCAAAGTATTTTTATTTGCTTATTCCAATTATACGATTGCTTCTGTGATTTTCAGAGATAACGCCCCTGTCTGCAGCTTGTATTGAGAGAATTCTGTAGACTGTGAGAATCAAATAGGCCTTTTTTTCCCTCTCCTCCTTGTCTCTTGCCAGTTTAAATTGGGTTTATGGTTTCCTCTGTGCAAGATGAAATGGAGTATCATGTTATATTTTTACTCCAGAAAGAAATGTGGTTAAATTGTTATAAGCCATTATGGTGCCAACTATAAGCAAAGCTTATAGTTGAAATCAAAAGAGTATTCTGCCTAAAAGCAGATGGCACAGAATCATCCTTTCTGTTTTGACATCCAACATATACTCAGAAAATTTCCCTTTTTATCACCTAAACTTCAGCTAAGACCTTAGTGATTATTTTCTCCTTCAATCCAGTTTCTTCCAAGCCTTAATGATGGTTCTGTGTCAGTGAAAGTAAGGAATGTGTAGGGTGTTCATGTTTTTTTGGGTGGGTTTTTTTTTTTTTTTTTTCTCAGAGAGGGCAGTATTCTTTGTGGCAGGTATTTTCCTAAGTTTGTAACCCTTTTTTTTGTGAGAGGTTCCGTGTCATATGTTGTTCATCAAATTGTAAAGTATTATTTATTCTGTTTCCTTCAATATGCCTATGCAGAGACATACAAGCTGACAGACTACTGTAGAATTCCAGTAGTTGATGTTTCTGCCGGTTCAAATTAAGTATTTAATGTTTGTGACTTGCAATATATTTATTTATATATTATCTTTTAGAAGAGAAGTAAATCTTTTTGACTAGTATAAAACTGGGAAGGGGGAGGGAGAGCCCAAGTGAAGAGGGCAAGGAGCCCACTTTATCACAAGCATATGAGGCATCTGATGATCTTTTTAATGCAATAATGTGCACTTTGCAAAGTTGTAAAGGAAAAGAAGACCCTTGTGAGTAGAACAGACAGTAAAGATTGACAAGCTCTCTGAAAATGAAAGATTAATCTACATAGAAAAGCTTTCTAAATGTTGAGAGCTAGTTGAATAAAAATCTTGAGGATAACAAGGCTCTTCAGATGCATCTACATTAGCATGTTAGGTCACATTGGGAGTAGTGCTTTGGAAATGCATCTCCTAATTGTCCCCACATACTGTATGCATTGTGGAGCAGTCTCAGAGCTCATGGGCTGAATTCCTTTCAAATGAAACAAAATTGGAAGATGTGCTGCAGAAGCACAGTCTGGTAGACATTCAACCCATAGGACAAGGCTAGAGTGAAATAAAGATCTCTTGAAAGGTGTGTAGCGTGGACCTTACGTCCTCTGCACCAGCCTTTTTTCCTCTGCTGGTCTGTATTGTCTATATATATGTAGCCTTTGATGCTTGAAAGAGGCAAATGAAGCACCATGGGTTTCATTAGCAGAATTATTTTATGTAGCATAGCCATAAAGTGAAATTCATAGCCATGGAAATTTACATTCATAGAAGTCAGTGGAAGGTTTGTCACTGACTTCATCAGTGCCATGTTTTTGCCACTGAGACCTGATGCTGCTGCTCATGGAATCAGCAACAGTTTTGCCGATGGCTTCACATAACTCTTCGTAAAGAGCGCACAATCAAAGCTGCTTGTATTTTATTTTCTCTTTTAATGTTTGTATGTCTAAAAGTTGATGGAAAGGAGGGGACTAAAGGGTTACGAGTAGAGCAGGAAACTGAGTAATCAATTATTCTGCCATTTGTCTCAAAGAACTGCATTGACAATCCTGAGAAATTTTGTAGACATCTACTGCTCTCAAGCGTCAGTTTAATGAAGAAACCAGAAACTCAGTTCTGAAGGTTTTTATTTCCATTATTTTTATTACATCTTTAGATACATTTTTTTTTTGCCATGGTCTGGTAACACCTCCACTTTTTTCAACCTGAACCACAGATAAACTGAATGACAGAATTTCTCAAAAACCCCAAGGAACAGTCCAGAGCTTTTTACAACTTTGAACAGGACTTTGGTGGGCAAGAGGCATGTCTGATGCCATGCTATGAAACTGTTTTAAAGGATGAAAAGATGTACTTCTGGAAGCCGCATGATTGTAACAGCAGAAGAGAATCAGTGACTTTCCAAGTGCAGGGGGAATGTGAAGCATCTGCTTCCACATTTTGTCACTGATGCTCAAGTAACAGCTGTCACTTGTTCAGAAAGCTCCTCTCTCTTTCAAAAATTTGTTTTATGCTATATAGTCTAAATAGCACATTTCAGGTTAGTAGAAAATAAAAGGTAATCAGAAATGAACTCAATATCCTTTAGCAGGAGCTTTGTCTTAGCCAATTGTGATTAGCTAGACTTTATAGTATTTTTAAAGCTAAGGTTTTCTCCTTTTTAATGAGGGCAGAGTTTCACTTAACAGTGCGAGTCAAAGTAGTGCCAAACAACATTAAAAAAAATAATTACAAAAATGCTTTTTTCTAACTTTTTGTTCAGATTATTTCCCACTGCAGTTTTGAGGTAGTTGAGGTATCAAACCTTAAACATGGAATTTGCAATGTGTTTCTATGCCAGCAGTTCCAGAAGGCCTGTGTTAGGACAAGGATTCCTAATGCTTATTCACTTCTAAAATTTTGAAAAAGAGGTTCTGAATTTTGAAGAAATACATACCAAGAGAGCCCCATTGCCTGAGAAGACCCATCAATGTTTTGAAGTAGTTTTTTGCCCGAGTCTACAAACCATTACTTGAGAAGTTTCTGTCTGGTAGTGCCATGCTCTGTGATGTGGAGCTGTTTAATTTAGGTTATTTCTCATTCAGTGCAATCATTTTTGTCTCATGAAGTCATAGTCCAGGAGGTGCTTAAAGTCATGCAGGATTCTTCACTAGGTGGTGGAGAGAGAAGGGTGTTTTGAGATCATAGTCCATCCTGACCTAAAAAAGGCTTTGTCATAGGCGTGAATTCTCACCTGGAGATAGCAGTCTTCTGACATTGGGAAAGACAACCTAGATGATAAAGTAAGACACTTATCTGACTTTTAGATAGGAAAAGTTATGTGTGAGTGACCCCCCTTTTTGCTGCTGTGGTGCTTACTACTGCATCCCTAAGCTGGACTAAAGATTCCATTGTTATGAGAGCATACATTTGTTTGAATTAAATGATTCATTCATTAATTGATTCACTTTGTCCATTTGGAACAAAGTGTGATTGAGGTAAAACACATGTTTTGGGTGATGAATGAAAAAAAAGGAAGTTGTTACTTATGTAATTATAGAAGATGGCACAGATAAAATTTCGGTTTCTTTTACCTGGAAGTACAGTATAATTTCAGTTACTTCATGTCTTTTCCAACTTCTGATTGCAGTATCTCTGGTGTTACTTCTTTGTGTGAAGCACATCATGAAAATTTGCATGTGTTGCTGTTATTTTAATCTACCAAACTACATTGCCTTCTTTGTGAAGGTCATAAATACTGGTTTCTTTCACAAACACGTTTTACATTTGTGTGTGCAAGACTGTCACCTGGGAGGGGGTCATCATTTCAGTTGTCTGAAGAGCTTGAAGGGACTTCTTATAATTACAAAAATCCAACTATTGACCTCTCTCCTTCAAAATTCCTAAACTTAGGAAGTGGATGAAGGACATAAATTGAAAGCCTTAAAAGCTTTATACCTATACATTTACTTTCCAGTTCAGATGATCTGTAAAAGAACTCATCTTTCAAAAGCTGAAAATTTTGACAAAAGCAGTGATTGTTGAACTTTTCTCCTATGAATAACAGGTATTTAATGCTCTCTCTGGGTTTTTTTTTTTTTTTTTTGCCATTCCCCCCCCCCCCCCCCCCTTCTGGGGGAGGAAAAAAAATTTTTGTTTTTGCCCCAACATCAAAAAAATTAACAGAAGAAAAGGTTGTTTCACCCTGTTG
>JAAGNO010019315.1:0-49592 GCA_033439905.1 Ceryle rudis
TTTTGGGGGGGTTTTTTGTTTGGGTATTTTGGTGGTTTTTTTTTTTTTTTTTTTTGGTTGTCGGTGGTTTTAGGTGCGTTGAGTATGTTCGGATGGAGAAAGGCAGCGCAGGGGCTGGCAAATGCATTTCAGTATTAGAATCACGTCTCCCCATCGCACTCCTTTCCCTCCGCAGCACAGATGCGGAGGCACAGCCTCAGTCCTGCCACTTGCCACTCCTTGCTGGTTTAGCAGATACCACCTCACAGGCCACCAGCACTTGGGCATTAGGGAACATATGGTTTGCTTTGCAAAGCAAATAGCTCTTTGGAGACATGCTTTTGAGCCCTGGGGTTTGGGGGGGGGGGGCTGGTGTGTGTGTGATGCAATCAGATGACTGACAGGGTTTTATTGTTCGCTGTTTGTTATTTGGAGGGATTTTGGTAAGGCATTATCAGCAGAGTCCCATGTGTTCTTTGCCTACATCACGATGATGGATGCTAATGTCTGCTGCATATGGAAGAGCTTTTCTGTCTCACAAAGGTGGGGATGGAGGCCACGGTTCACACAGCAGAGCAGTGCCACGGGTCCCTGCAGCAGGAAGAAGTCCATGCATTTCCAGCCTGGCTTGCGCTTGCCTTTGGCTCCAGCCTTTCTTTGTTGAGGGCTGCAATTCCTTATGCCTCAAACACCTTACCTGCCAAAACAGTGGTACCGCACAGCCTTTCTGGACCACAGAAAAGCAAACTAGTGTTGTAGCAGCTTGGGCATTCACCTGGCCACTGCAGGAGATGGTGTTTCCCTATATGTGTACTTGGGCACAGTGAACCTGTGTGTTTTTGTGAGCTGCTGATTGTAGTGATGAAATGAACAAAGTAAATCAGGAGCAATAGGATAATGGGATCATCACATGCATTTTTCCCAAGCTACAGAGTTTAGTTAGTATTTTGTAGTTATTTGTGAGTATTGATGTTAATTCTTGTTTTCTTTCTTGAGGAGAAACAATGTAGAATGTGTTTTAAAATTGCAGAAAATTTGGTGTAAGGTGTGAACTGGAGAGGAGCTTTGTGACACACAGACCCCTAAAAAATGTGCTATTCTTAAGTTAATATATTTTAAAATAAATAGGGAAACGGGTTATGTATAAGGTTCCTTTCTGCACCTTCCCCAGGGGAAGAAGGAAGGTAGAGATCCAAGTGGTCTGTTGTAGATATTCTTATAATTCCTGAAAGCCCTCGTCACAGTGCATAGGCAAGAGTAGATGGGAGCCTGTACCCCAAAGAGTTCATGTCTGCAGGAGGGTGTAATGTTCTTCTGGGGCAAAGGAGGCCTTTCCTCAAGCGTGTGTCTTTGTGTGTGTGTGTTTCTATCCACGTGCTGAGAGTGTAGAGTGGGGCTTACATGACAGAGCACAGTTACTATGAATTTGTGCCAGCCATATTACTTGTGGATGGTGAAAGGAAACCAAGCTGTGAATACAATGCAATCTGTTAAAGTGAAAATACAAAAGCACAAATGAGCTTTATTTAGCATCCTTTGAGAGCAGGAATTTTCTTCCTGTGTCCACTTGCATTTGGCAGCAGGTAACAATTTAAAAGGTTTACTGAAGCTGTGATCTGTTCCTGAATTTTTCAAAATTTATTATAAAAGCTATTTTTTTAATGAATAGTTGGGAAATGAAGTACAATAGACTACATGTAAGTAGAGTAGCCTTGAGTAAAATCTTAATAATATTGGTGGCTTACTAAATCTAAAAATGGAACAATGTGGTGTCAGAGAATGTGTCTTAATCTTCCCTCATAGTGTAGTCAGGGCTGATGCATTGTCTGGGTCCAGGTAACTCTGATTTTCAGATTGGATTCCTGATTGCTACCATTTATGAAGAAAAAAATGGTAGATTTTCCACATCTCTGATTTCCAAGGAATGATCTCTTAACTGGTGTATTTGGCACTGAACTCATGTGCCACTGAAGTCAGTGGAGGTTTGATGCTAGTTTCTGTGTGCAGTGCTTTCCAAGGGGAAGCATTGTGGCTTAAGACCCTGGATTGGGGGAACAAGCCTAAAGCTCTACAGCACGTTGCCTGATGAGTCCAACCTCTTCAGACTCATTATACCTCAGTTCATTACCTCTCAAGAGGGGTTCTTGTGGTGAAGTGTGGTAGGCAAATGAAGCAATGACAAACATCCCATCTGCAGGAGAGTAGGCCCTGTGTAAGGGAAACCTAGCAATTTGTTCAAAGTATTGACTGGAAAACCAAACAGGGCTGCAAGTGCAGCGGATGGACGCTCTGCCAAAGCTTGAGGTGTTGCTGTGGGAGGAGTACAGGTGAAACCTCCCAAATACCTAGTTAAACTGGAGTGGCCTGGCACACTCCTGCAGAACATGCCTCCTAGCACATGTTGTTGGCATGTGTGTGTTTGGGGTGTTACCTTGCCGTGCTGGCTCCTGCTCATTCAGGCCTGTGTCTCTAATGTTCTTTGAAGTAATTGTTTCTTTTTAAATCAGGAGGATGGGAACCTCTCCTTCCCAAGTTGATCTCTTCCCATCCCATCAACTTACAAAGTTGTTTGGGTGTGGGAGCAGAGACAATCCGGTGGATCCAGTTCTTTCAGTGGGTTTGAAATTACAGGGCTGTGCCTTTTGCATTCAGCTTGGTCCTTTTTTCTACTTCAGTGTATTTTGAAGTGGTCTGTTTTCAGTAAAAATATATAAGGGGGTACTGCGTATAGAGAAGATGCTTTGCAAAAGGTAGTTCAACTGGAGGAAAAGTTTCAGTGCAAGGCATGGAGAATGCGATTTATTGCCTCTGTGTGTCATTTTTTGAGAATTTGGAGTTTATATCTTAAAAGTTTTTATTCAAACTCCTTTGCTATTTTCTTAGAAAAAATAGAAAGAAGCAGAGATTTCCATCATTCCTGGAACAGTAGATACTACAACAGCAGAGATGTCTTCCATCCAAAATAGCAACTGTGCCAATATCAAGCATCATTTTAAGGTCAACCTTCAACTCCAGCCTTGCCTACCAGAGGACATTGGTTTATGGAAATCCCCTGGTTCTCTGTTAACGTGTGCTGAACCACCTTCTCCTTTTCACTGCTATGCTTATGAAGGGAGAAGCCCAGATGGGCTTAGAAGGAAGTGTGCCCCCTGAAAAAGCTATGCTGTGCATAGTGCGGAAGTACCCAGGATACTTGTAGGTACTGTCTTTGACACACCAAGGACAACTCCAGCGCAGGCAGCTGCTCATGACAAAGAGCAGATTAAGAAGAGGGAGGATTGGTGATTCCTGTGTCTTGAGTTGTTCGCTTTAATGTGACCCTCAATTTCCGCGTAGATACGTATGTGCTGAAAATTGTCTGAGTTTTGTGAAATATGTGATGAGAAGATGAGAAGTATCATGTGAGTGGTGGGTTCCCTTGTACAGCAATTGCTTAACAAAGGACAGAAGCAGACCTCTGTCTTTATATAATCCCCTCAAAGTCTGTGCTGGAGCAGCTTGGGGGATTCATTCGTACCTGCATTGTTTCTGGCATTGCTGTCTTTCACCTGAATGTTTTCCATACAATAACAGTTCTTGTAATCTTGTGACTAGAGGGAGGTTCTCCTTGTTTGTGCAGAAAAGCTTGGAACCTGGAAGGTGAGCAGAACTCAGCGTCTTTTTTAATTTTCTCAGAGTTAAACCAATTTATAGTTGTGATTCTTTGAGTCATGGGAGTAGCAATGTGGATCTGTGTTCCTGGGGTGTCTGTTGTGCTCTGTACCAATTCAGTCTGGATAGTTGTGGTGAGGGTTTTTTTTCCTCAGAGAAAGCAAAATTATGTTTGCAGCTGGTGAGTGGGATATTTCACCACAGCTGGATAGTCTCTCACTGTGTCATAGATCACCCTGGGTGAGGCTGTTTCTCTTTGACTCCCCATGTTAATGTCTCTTCCAGCCTCTGTTTTCCAGCCCTGATCTTCCATCCTGGCTACCAAGATGTGCCTGCCAGAAAGGGAGTGTCAAATTAGTCACAGAATTTGGAGGTAAAAATACTGGAACCACTCTTAAAGCAGCACATCTCTGCTTGTTTTTCTGATGTCCCAGTGTATCTTGGCCAGACGTAGCATAGGGGTGGAAGCTTTTACTTCTCTGTAAAAAGCCTTTTGTGGTTCGTTAATTTTTTTTGGCTTATTTCAAAAGACAATGTTGGTCCCTTGCCCTTCAAACGGGGCAAAGGCTCAGTACTCAGAGCAGTGTGTCTGGAGCTGGGTGGGACTGCAGCAGGTCAAGAGGTTCAGCCCTGCCTGTCCTGCTACGCATCTCTCTAAACAATCCTACTGCAGAAGGCCCCTGTGTTGCACAGATGGGCTATTCTGGGTGGGGGAGTCAAGTTCATCCTGGGCACTTCGACTTCTTTTTGTTTGTTTTTGGTGGGGGTTTTTTTCCCTTCTTTTTCTGCGTGGCTTCTTGGAAAAGGGCTACTAAAAGAGGTCAGCACATGGGCTGAATGGTGAAATAAAACTGCTGGAGACCTGGGCGCAGAATTTGCCTCCTGCCGCTGATGGTGTCTCTCTTCAATTATTTATGCTCCAGATGAAGAAAAGGGTTGTTAGTGCAGGGCAGGCGAGAGGCTCAGCCCTTTCAGTTTGATTAGCAATCTGCAGTTTATGAAGAGAAGTGTTTCATGCACAAGAAACAATGTAAGGGATTTTTGTCCCTTAAATTTCCATGGACTGCTCAGCTACTCATGCGAGAGTTCAAAATTCTGTTGCTCTTGTGTGAATTGCATGGGGCTGTTTTGGGCATGTTAGCCAAATGTGTAAGTGCGACAGATGTTGTGGCCTGATTCTTGTTGATGCTTACAAAGTAGGAGCAACCTTCATTTAACTCCAAGGAGCTGCTTGTGACGCTTAGCTGCTGGGTTGCAGCAGGCTGGGGCATTACAAAAGGCACCTCACAATTGAAGAGGTGAAAATGTTGCTGCCATCTGAATGAAGAAACCCAGTCCCTGGATGCTTTTAGTCTTCAAAGTCAAGGAGTCTCTTACAACCCCTTAACACTTGCAGAAATGATACTGGCTTCACACTGATGCCATTCTTCATTTGATTGTTCTAGCAATAAATGTAAGGGAGTTATGACAGTTCCCTGCAGAAGCTGAGGAATGGCAAGTCTAGAGAGAGAAACAGCTGGTGAAAGTCAGTGTCTTCTAGAGCCCATATTGCCCACTCTCAGTTTTGGTCCAAGCTGCTGTTTATTAAATACCCAGTAACATGGACAGCTTGGAAATCCAGGGGAGATTCCACCTTCAGCCAGCTGGTTGCTTGCTGTGCCAGGCCAGTTTGGGTCCCTGCTGTGTATCTTTAGAGCTTTGCCAAATTAGATTTAAATGCTCAGTCCAGGACGTTTCCCTAGTGATTTTGGGACACTTCACTGCCCACAGTGGTGGCTTCTATAACCATGCTGCAGCTACTGCTCATATGTGCTGAAACTAAGGCTGGAGAGCTCTGCTTTAATACTTCAAGTACTTCTTGCTAAGATAGCTCTTGGCCAAGGCAGGAAAGGTCCTCTCCTATTGTTTCTCTTCCAGTTCAAGTGGCTATTGTGTTACTTTTTTTCTGGATAGCAGACCATGAACTGGAGGGCACCTTCTTTGCTTACCTGCAGAGCTTTCTTGCCGGACCAATACTAATTTGTTCCCTTCTTGTCCAAGGTACAGATTTCCCTGAGACAGTGAAACCACACAGAATAATCTTTTAATACTAATGAAAGAAACATGTGGCATCTCTAATACATTGTGCGACTCAGATTTTTGTGAAGTGTATGCAAGTTGTTTCATAGCATACTGGAATAATTCCCATATGGGATGGATTTTGTCTGTGTGTGTGCGTGTGTACATCTACAGTGTGGTTAGCCTCGAAGGGCAGGAAAAAATGTCTGCTGCTACACATTCCTCTTCTCCCAGAGAATTGTCCCTGGAGCTGCAAAGAGGTTTGCAGTCATCTTGTTCCCACAAGAGTGTTTGGGAGTTGGATTTGTATGTGGTGCCCCAGAAAAGCTGGGATCAGATCCCAGAACATGTACTTCTCATCAATATGTGTGCTGCTGTTCATCCACAGCTTGGTATCCCAGAAACGCTGTGTAAAACGAATAGTGAAGGGTGGCACTGGGTGTGCTGGGAGGAAGGGTTCGTAGGTGCAATGCCACCTGTAAGGGCTGTGCTGCAGAAAGTGAGAGAGATCTTCTGTCTCTCCTGACTCAAATTAGAGTCATGTCTGTTTTGAGGCTGAAAGGGTTAATATTCTAATTCCTTCTCTCTTGTGTGAGTATATTTTCAGTGCATTAATTGAAATCTGTTACAGCCTGCTAACATTCAGCTCTAGACTTCTGCTCCTTCCCTCAGTCTGTCATTCCCAGCCCCTACCCATGTGGCTGATGCCCCCAGCAGTGTCACAGCAGCCATATGCTGGAGGTGACTGGGAGATGAGTGCACTGGAGGGCTATGGGGACTGGCTTGCTGATGAGCAAAGCTTGGCTGAGTGTTGGTCGAGAGCTGAAGAGGAAGTGAAACCCTGCACGAGCATCTGCAGGGGTGTAATGCCAAGAAAGGGAGGAGAACTATTTAGTTACTGCCTTTAATACAACTGTCCACTCCTGAAATAAAAAAAACAAAAGGGTGTTGAGGTTGAAGTTCAGCTCTAGAAGAGGCATGTAGCTATGCTGTGCAGGGTAGCACAATGCAGGGATGCTCAACAGGACACAAACCTGGATGCAACTGTGCAGCCTTCAGATTGCATCAGCCCAGTGCTGTTCCATAGCAACAAGAGCAAAGGGAGAACTCAGGGCCGTGGTTTATGCTAGCTCAGCACTCTGGGGTATGATCAGATGTAGTTGTAAGTCAGTTGGTGGGAAATTGTTAATAGAAATTAACTCCAGTTTTTCACTCATCTCTTAAATTTGGGCTGTTTCTCTGCACAGTGGCACTAGCTGACAGCAGGAACAGCCCATGCCAGCACTGAAGTGCTCCCCCTGAAGTTAGCTGATGAGGAGAGAGGAGCAGTGTGGTGGCTGACCCGTCCCTGTGTGCCACTGCGGTAGCTGTACTGCGTGACTACTCAGGGCCAAGGAGCAGGGGAGCTGAGGTCCTTGGCAGCTTTGTTCAGCAAAGCTCTTAGCTCTTCCTGGGAACTTTGGGAGTGCCCTGTTTGTGTTGAAGCTTGTTATCAAGCGTGTCCAGGGTGTGTGTATGGAGCTGGGATGGCCCGTCTCTGCCCCACCCGGGGCAGCCAGTGCTGTTCTCCCAGAATGACTCCTGGCAGGGCAACTGTTAGCTGGGAGTACAGACTGAGCAAATAAACCACAGGATTATGAGTGCTAGCTCCTGGAGACAGGCCATGGGGAGTGAGCCCATCCCACTGACCTGGACATTCTCAGTGCAGAAGCAAGGGAGAGGAAAAAAAAAAAAGATCTGCTCAGTTAGTTTGTGGGAAAAGAGACTCCAAGGGCTTAACATCTTCCTTGTGCTTTCTGTGAGGCAAAGCCCACGGTGGTACAGATGTGATCTGGGCTCCAGTGACTGTGTTTCTTTTTATCTTGCAGACCCCTGGTGCTTGGAGCTGTGTGAACACACATTAGAGCACAGGCAAGGCCTTTTACTGCTTTAGTTTGTATTGCAATTATTTTTAAGATCACTTTCCAGGCAAGTCACTTCACTTTCAGCATTCTGTAATGTCTCCTGGCTATTTCCTCAGTGTGGGAACTATTCTAATTGTGCCTGCTGCACTGAGCTCGTTCTTGCTGTGATACCTACATACACAAAGTATCTTTAGATCCTGCAGCCTTACATCCACTTTTATTTTCAAATAAATTGCATACTACATTAATTATATATTCAGGTGAAATATGAGTTGCAAAAGCATCTGCTATCTGCATATACTATGTACATGGTCCCTTGGCTGTGCTTTCTTTTCAGTTTAAAGCTCTCCTGAGTCTCTGCATTGGGTATTAAGTGATATGAAGTCCTGGAACTGTAGATATGCAGTGCTGGAAATGCCCATCTGGACCAATAATAATTTTCCTCTGCCCAAGGCCTCTGTAAAAAATGTCAGGGAGTTTTATGGCTTTTAGGATCATATAAATGTTCATAGGTTCTTGCTGTTCAGAGGAGCTGGTGCCAGCTGGGATAAGACAGTAATGGAAGAAGCATGACAGCCTTCAGGAGCTGGTATTTGTCCTGTTTTGTAGACAGTGCACTGAATCAAGGCAGTGGGGGTTAAACTTCAAGTGATGTAGCTGGCCTGCAGCAAAGCCTTGCTGCGGTGGTTGCACAGTGCTGAGATGAGCAAAAGTGTGTATGTCATCAGGACAGCAAGAGAGATGTTGTTTGAGGTGATCCCTCATCTCCCAGTAGTTGTTGCACTTATAGTCCCAACTCTGTGTAGATGGTTTCTGCGCTGCAGCCGCTGCAGGGCTCTGGAGCCCTTAGCTGCAGCGCGCAGAAGGGAAACTGCTCGTGTCTTGCTCCCAAGATTAATACTTTTGCTGTTCATCTGCTTACTTTGAAGAGCTCTCCTCTCCTTGAAAGGAACGCTTGGCAGAGTGTGTATTTATGAGGGAAGTGGATATCAGAGAGGACAGTTATTTAACAAGACTCAGTGCTTTTACCAGGCAGTTAATTCAGGCACATGCTTGGGAAGGACTGCAGGTCTGCTGAGCAGCCGAACGCTCTGGATCTGCTCTAGTCTGCCGACAGCCTGGGAGTTGACACTTCAGAAGCTCAGACCAGGCCCACAAAGGCTGAGCAAGTCAGAGGCATGTTTTCTGTGTACACTCCAGTACTGTCACACCGATCTGCTTGGGATCCTCCTAACCATTGCTGTGCAGCAGGATTGTGTTCTCTCGTCACTTGGATAAGCCTCATCTGTCCTGCCCCACCACACGTGGCTCACACCAGGTTCACAGCATTTGACTTCACAGCCATTTAAATAAACTAGAAGGGACTGGATGGAGCCCAGCATTCCTCTTCCTCAGTGCCTGCTCTGTTCAGCCTCCTGGTCTTCATGCCATCTCATAGCTGTGTGATGGCATTATTTTCAGCAGCTTTCATTAATGTCAGTGAAAGCCTTTCTGTTTGAGGTGGTAGGGTTTGTCCTCAGCAGCTGCTCAGAGGTTCCAGCCAGTGCCAGGCATTTTGCTCTCTAGTTTGAATGGCCAATGTCTTTTGAACACCTCCTTGCTCCTCCCATGGTTGTACTGTCATGGGCAGGTGTCAGTCAATAGCAGAATTGTTCTCTTGGTAAACAAGTGATGGTGTTATTGGAGCTGCCCTTCGTGTAGCAGCAGCAGCACAGTGTGCACATGGGGTTGCAAACAAGGGATATCATGGGGCTTGTTAGTCTGAAAGCTTAATGAACCACCTTATGTTTCTTTCAAAGTGTGTGGATGCATCTTCACGTGCGTTGTTCCTGTGCTGTGTCTTGCACTTGAGCGTGTTGGGTACTGAAGTGTGTCCCTGCAAGGCAGAGCTCACAGCACAGATGTGAGCATTTTGGAGGACTCAAATCCCACCTATCATGACATTAATGACAGTGGACATCCAGGAAAGGTCTAGATGAGACTCTTGCTCCCTCAGACACCCTGCATATGCCCAAGGGCTGAGCTAATTTGTGGCTCCAGTGAATCCATGTGTATTGGGCACCTAGAGCTTGTCCTTAGGGGTTCAGGGCTTTTTCTTCTTGACAGATAACTATTTTTCTTTATTATTTTTCAAAAATTAAAATAATTAGGACATCTGCCCACCTCTTGGCTCACATCCTGTAGTAGTCCAGCATGTGTTTTTTCCAGCAGAGGAAAGCAGATCTTGCAACAGTTTACAAATGAGCTTGAAAAGAAAAACTGCTTTCCCCACTTAGGGCAAAATTGCATCAGGAAAGAATTCCATCAAAATTTCTTAAAGCTGGGCCATGAATTTGGCCTGATACTGTTAATTTGATCATGTAGAGTGGAAATAGATCTGTTCCAGAGGTGTGCAGGTGAGGGAGCATGTTCTCTTTGTGCACCTAAAACCAGATGTTCTCTATCCTTACCCTGTCCATCAGCACTTGAGTTTTGACATCCTCGTGTTACAGATTTTTCTTTCCCTTCTTACTCCCTTGAGGCTGGAGATAAGAAAGAGAAATGGAAATAAGATGGATAATATATAATAATAATAATGGAGATAAGGGAGAGAACTTGGCTTCATGTAATCTGAAGGCACATGAGGCTACTGTGAGCTGCAGGGGCAGCCCTGTTAGGGGCAGAACCACATCTTTGGTTAAGCTGTGTTTTTTGAGGTTGGGGACTCGGAGTCTGCCAAGTCTGGCCAGTATGGTGTGACATTTAGCATGTGTGTGAGAGGATGGCAAGTTTCTGACAGGCCTTGCAAGGGGCAGTGGAGTGAGATCCCCCAGCAAAACATGATTAGAGAATAAATCTCAGACAATGAATCCCAAGAGATATTGTTTCACCCAGGAAAATCCCTCCCCATTCTGCATGTGATACTGGTTCTGGGATTTGCTTGGAGATGGTTATCCTTGAATTCTTAAAGTATAAAGGTTTGGCTTCGTGCTGTGCTGCAGGTCCCAGAGCTATTCATGGCTATAATCTGATTTTGCACCCCATTCTCATTAACAGAGCTGTGAGCGACAAGTTACTCTTGGTCTACTGTGGCTGTCACTTGAGCTGACATTGCCTGACAGTGCTGGATCTCTGCTAACCTACTGACTGAGCCGAGTGTTCCTCATCCTGCTTTGCTCTCCCGTCTCACCTATGTGGCTGTTTCCATTTCCTTTGGCCTGCTTTGTAGGAAACCACAATCTGGCAAATGCAATTTTTCCACTTCATTGCTTCCAAGTTCTTTCTAACTTCGGGTATTGCTGCGCCTTGTGTGTCCAACAACCACAGCGTTTACAGTCAGATGACTTTCTGTCTTGTCTGATATCTTCTTTAGTCCAGTTTAATTGCTCTGACTTCCAGAAATCCATTATAATCATTTCAAAGGTGACATTTTCATGAACTCTGCTCTTCCAGGGCCTTCTATGTTAACATCTCCCATCTTATATCTTGTGCACTTTACCATTCTTGTTATTTTCCAGTGGAGCACCAAAAGAAATGGATGAAATCAGCAATACAACTAAAAAATCCACAAGCATGAGGAGTTTAACTGTATTAGTAAGTTGCTGTTAACAGTTTTGGTACAGGACGAGTGGAGAGTATATTGATGACTCCATTTGGATAAACTTTATAGTGGAAATCAAGACTGAAATAGCAGCAAGACCAGTGTCACAGCAACATTATCTGCAAAGGACAGATAATATTGAGAACCCAGTTTGTTCAGTGTGATTGGGCTGTATCCCTGACCTCTTGTGGTCACTAACATTTTCTGATTGCTTTCTCCCTCACTCAGTTTTTCAGAGGAGAAATTGTTACCTTAAGGTAGAAAGGATTTTAGGGCAAGTGGGGCAATACAATTTAGAATGTGTGTCTTTCAGTGACACTCTGCAGGATTTAAGGCTTTGGTCTCTGTCTCCTGCAATCCAGTTGGATGCTAAGGTTTGTTCCTGAGGCTGTGATTTTTGATAAGGAGAGCAGAAAAATACCTCTCTCAAATCTGGTAGAAAATGCCATTCCTGAGACTTTGTCAGGACAGTACCGATATTCCAGGTCTGTCCTGGTCAAACTGGGTTGCCTGGTCTGGCCATGGTGTTTTATACTGAATTATCACTGGTGAAATTTGGCAAAATGGCAGAGTTGGGTCATAAACTCCCACACCTTCTTTGGAAGGTCACATCAACAGCTCTGATGTTCTTGCTTCTAGTGCTAAGCTCAATGGGGCCTGGTGGCACAACGGCAGGGTTACTGGGTGTTTGCAAGGTGGTGGTATCTGTGAAGCCCTCTCCTGGGCCACAGCCCTGCAGTTCCCATTGAGCCGGCCCAGAACTGTGGGCTGTCTCTGCCCCAAATTAAGTGTTCCCATTTGCAGTGCCTCTGAGATTGTTGGCATATTCTGGATTAAGCAAGGAGCTGACACATTCCTCTGATCTGGGTTGTTGGTGTGGAGATGAAAGACAATGGGATGAAACATCAGTTATTCCACAAAGGCCATCGTACAATGTAGTTATTTTAAAGGCAAATTTTTTAGGGAGCTTGCAGTAACATAAACGAAGGGCCAGCTTTCTTTAAATACTGATGAAAGTGCCAAAGTCCTTTGAAACTGAGAGGAGCTAGGTGTAGGCACCTCCTATATTTTTTTATGACGTTGGCTGTGGTGAGCAGCCTTGCCACTGTTCTCCCCCGCCACCCCTCTAGCTGGTTGCAGTCACTGTGTACCGAGAGCTCTCGCCATCTCCCATGAGCTGGCTGCTGCAGAGGAATTTGCTCACCTGGTACCAGGCTTAGGGTTGCCTTTCAAGTGCTGTAGTCCATGGATTAGGTCCAGGAAAGGGGTTAGTGAAGGAAAATAACTGGGAAAATACTGCAGGAGGTAGGTGCCAGGCTGCTCTGAACGGCTCTTTCATCTTTATGTCAAAAAAAACCCCAAAAAACCAAAACAGCACAGTAAGAGCCGTAGCTCTGTGAAAATGGCTTTGAAAGGATCATGGCTGTGCTCAGGAGTGATAGACCCGTAGAACACTTTGGTTTCTTTATTGGAACCAAAACTTTTACAGTACTGCTTCTTTTTCAGAGACTTTGTTTGGCAGAGAGGCTCCATTGTGGATTAGTGTTAACATCTCATCCTATCTTGCCTCTTTTGAAAATTGTCCCCTTTATCCTCTTCCAAAGTCTTCCTAAACCTCTCCTGTGTGTACTTGGCAACATCCAGCTCGTGGGTAGTCACAGTTTATCCCACTTGCTGTGCTGCTTTTGGACCAATCTGTGCGCCTGTTAGTTGCCTTGTATGCTTCTTTGTGCAAGCCCTTTGGGGCTGGGATTGCCTTTGTGCTCCACATCAGCACTCTTCACGTGGGGATGTCCTTTCTGGGAGTATGTAGCTGATTGCAGTCCACTCCCTGGATGACAAACCCAGGGCTGGAGAGCTAGGCAGTGCTTCGTCCTGAGACTGGATGCTTCTACTTCCCATGTGCCTGTCTCCACTTCACCTAGGCTCATCACAGCATGAAAACTCACGCAGGCTTTGCTTTGCAGATCTCTTTGTACCTTTTGCAGTGTTGATATTTGAGGCCATTTTTGCCTGGATGAACTCCTCCTGTGTCCTGCTCTTTCTGGATATGCCAATGAGAACAAGGATGGCAGGGTAAAGAATTTGAGAGAAGGGCAATGAAGCATCTGTTTGCTGTAGGAAGAACATCTGTATTGACTGGTTCCCTGCAGTTTGGCAGTGGGTGCTTTCACCTTTAAAATCCAACTCTGAGGCTCTTGTGTAAACAGTGAAATACAATCTGCTCCCAGGGTAACAGTTTATACAGTTAAATCTAAGTATTACTGGAAAAGGAAAATATAACCGTCATCTCTAGCTTCACCAGGGTGCTGATGTCCTTAGGTCTGTGGAATTCCTTTGCGGAAGGGAAGCCTGGTTTGACTGGGAAGAGGTTTTTCTTAAATTAGTTTACTGTCTGTTGCTCTTAATATTCACAGCATCTCTCCCATAACCTCAGATCTTGCTTTCCAGAACATTCAACAGTCCCTCAGCAGATCTTTCCAGACTATAGTTTTAGAAAATATAGGGTTTGATTTTGTACGTTTACCTGTATCTTATCTGCAAGTTCCTCAAATACAGTACAGTCTGATTCACCCTGACTGCAGACTTTGCTTTCAGTCTTAATGGCTTTTACCTATTTATTGAGCATTTTAAAAATAACTAAAACAACCAAACGAAAGAGAAAAACAACATACAGGAAGGCTCTGTGGGAGCCTTAGTGCATGCCTGTTCTCACTTGCAGGGTTGTTCATATATGGTTATTTGCAGACAAAGTGGCCTTCAGTTCCTGCACGCAAGAAGAAGCTGAGTACTGGGAAAGTGTGAAGCTTATAGCAAGCAGGAGGCTCCTACAAGTGGTGTTGGTGGGGTGTGTTTTGAGGCAGAGACCGTGGCTCACAGCTCTTCAGGGTGTCTAGGTGCAGGGTGAAGAGCACACTCCTTCCTGAATGCCTTCCACCTTAAGATGCTAGAGGACTTGGCAGGCATTGCTGGCCCAGCCAGGACAGGTGCGGGTGTTCATAGTGAAGTTCTCCCCAGAGAACTGACAGAATTGAAGCCCAGGACATAACACCTTTGTCTAGAGGCATTTCTGTCTTCAGGCCATGATTTTTAGGGATACACAGCAGCTACTTTGATGAAGGAGTGTCTCCACTGCTTTGTGAGTCAATCACACCACAACTGAAGCTTTCCAGAGGCATTTGAGCCTCAGGAATCCCCTTAGCTCAAATGTTCAACTTCAGACCTGTTCCTTCCATGTAATTGATGGTGTTTCTCATTGTGGTGGGGTGTGAAGCACGCCCTGCTCAGCTCATTGCTGTTGGAGCTCTCCTATTGGGAGCTCACTGGCACTGCTCTGTAGGAGGTCTGTGGTTCTCATTTCCCCAACAGGGCAACCTGTCTGTTGAGCTTTTGCTTACCCACTGTGTCCTCACTATGTTGATGACTTGTACTGGCATCTTACCATGTTACAGGTGTGAAGCCAGAACTGGCAAAAAGAAGCTGGTGAGAATGCAGCCAGGTGGGAAGAGACTGCTGCTTCCTCTACTCGAATGTGTCTGTCAGGCACTGTATTTATTCCTATTCTGTGCTGAAGAGGAACCACCTGTACAGCCTAGATCTGTGCCTGGTGCTCAGGCACAGAGAGGCTCCTTTCTCTGGTGCTTATTGCTTCTAGAAGGGCTGCAGCCCACAAGGAATAAAGCTTTCACATTCATTGTGGTTTTGACTGGTTGGTATCAGGGACTGGCTTCTGGAAAGAGGCTGGGGAGCAAAGTGCTCTCTGGGAGGAGTCATGGTGTACTTCCCCCACTGTTCAGCCCCAGGGTTGTCATGTGATCTAGAGAAAAAAGCGCTGGATTGGCAGCACGCGTGGTCCTGAGCTCCAGTCTTCCATCTGCTTGAAGGAAGTCCTAGAAATATGCCCCATATGATCCATAGCTGCACACTCAAGTGTACTGAGCCCCTTGCTTCTCTATCCATTATATTTGCAATAGCTCCCATTACCCCCTGGTACTGAGAAGGTATCAAGCCCAGTGTCGCTTTGGCCAGTCGCTGTGGCACACATGAGGCCAAGGCCATGTACATGGGCTGCAGTTGGATTGGGTCCAAACAGCGTATGGATCGCAGCAGCTGTGTTTGCTGAAAAAATGGCCCCATCCAATGGCTGTCGTTGCAATAACACTGAGAATTCTGGAAAAGACCTACAAAATCTCAGTGCCTTCCTGTGTAGAGCAAAATGCAGAGTAGGGAGGAAAGAAATGTGACCATGTAGGAGGCATCTGTCTGACTGTGATGTGTCTTCGCTGTTACTGCTTGAGGCACTGTTGGATACTGTGGTCAGTTTAGTGCTTCCAAGAATGAAGCACCAATTCGCCTGTGGTCAATGTGTTTTTAAAGTGATGCCACTAAGCTGTCAGTGTGGTTTCTACTGTCCAAGTGTGACCATTGCAAAGCTCTTCCTTAGGACTCCCCTGTGCTGGTGACCTGAAATTCCATCCTCCTTGCTCAGCCTGGTTCCTGAGGCACTGGTTTAAGTACTGCCTGATGTAGGTGGGAGAATCCTGCTGTCACCTTGGTCACTGTGCCCAGCTGGACAGTGGAGAATGGGGCTGTACTGGAGAGGCCACAGGGTTGTGGTGTTGGTGCTCAGTGCTGCACGGATAGATCCAGTTCCTAGCACAAACCATTTCCAACACTGTGTGCGTGGAGAGGAATAGTTGGGCTGCTGCAGTACAGGCATTTGAGACCAGCAATTGGAGCTGGGCACAAGATGAAGCAGTGTGGCTGAGCCAGTCTGACAGCACCAAGCTACAGTTTCTCCCCACTGCTCTGCTTGGGTTGGATTTGGGGAGCTGGGCATTGAGCATAGTCTTGTGCAATTTGTGCCATACCCTGCAACTCAAAGTAGTTGCTGCCAGGTTTGCTCTTGCAGGGGAATGAGGGAGGGTGGAGGGTTCAGATGGCAGTTGACTGGGAGACAGAGATTAATGAAGTGTTGAGCTCTTTAATGGGGAACATGCTCTGTTGATTTGGGTTTCCCTCCCCACCCATCCTGCTCTTTTTAATCTGTGGCACAGTCTTGAGAGCAGCTTGAGAACGGAAGTGATTTCAGACTGGAGGTGACCTCATCCGTCTCCAGCTCTGAGGTGGAGCAGCATTTGGAGCCATGGCCACAGCTTTTGCCATGCTGAACGTTGCAGGCAAGGGGCTGAGGCTCCAGGGAGAGCCCTGTTCTTCCTACATGGTGGAGTGCTCTTGGCACATAGGGGGTAGGATCTCGCCCCAAGGCCTCCTGCAATCTGCCAGCCCCCCCAAGTGTGGGCATTGGCAGGATCAAGCCCTGTGAGGTCCTGGCGTCTCACCTAATTGCAAGGATATAAGGCTGTTTGGTGGTGTCTGAGCTGTTGTGCTGCTTTCTCTAATGGTTGTGATCTCGTCAGGGAGGTGTGATGTGGCCCCTTTTGTGCTGGTGGAGGGAATTGCCCAGTGGAGAAGCAGCACCAGTGCTGGGAAGCAGTCTTGTGCTTCTGCTTGAGGAAAGGGCTGTATCTGGGCACTGGGCTGTAGCACGGTGCTCCCCAGCCCTGCAACTGAGGAGCAGTGCCCTGCTGCCAGGCACTATAGCTGTGCAGCTGAGGTGGGAAGTGGTGATGGCTGTGGGGATTTTTTATTTTTCTGCTCTTACCTTTCTACATGCTACAGTGAAGGGAGGAGTAGGAGGGAGGAGAAAACAGAAGAGAGTCCAAAGCAGAGGCCTGTCTTGCAGGCTGCTGAGTGTGATTGTGTGTTGGTGCAGGAATTTGCTGAAGATACGTGCATGGATGGATCTGAGGGTCCTGTGAATCAGTGGAAGAGGGGATCAGAGCCCTCCCACAGGCTTTGTTTCTGGGAGCACAGATGTCAGTAGGAGTGCTGAGGATCTGGAGCATGGGGTGGGAGCCAGCTGGGGCATCAGCTCCAGGTCCCAGGCAGTGGCAGGGAGCTTGGAAGACCACAGGCAGATACTTCTCACAGAAACTACCAGAGAGTTCTTCCTGATATGGCAAAGGGCCCTTCCGCCTCCTGCCTTGATGTCTGCTACTCTGAGCTGGCCAAGATTTTCTCTTGTGCAATGGGAGCCTGAAATCCTTGGACTCTGATGGTGTCCAGCAAGCCCAGCTTTACCCTGGCTGCTGGAGCTGGTCTGCCAGGAGCAGCTGAACTTCAGTAAATGCCTGTGCACTCCAGTAAGGCCAGCTTCCAAGCGCTGTCTCGCAAGCTGTGTGGGAGAGTCCAGCCACTTCCCCTTAAACCTAGTTGTCTTCTGGCTCAAGCTCAAGCTGAAAGGATGCTGGGCTGTGGTGGGCTATGGGTGGGAAAATAAAAGCAGTCTTTTCTCATGTTCCTGTGGCTGTGAAGGAAACTCCCTGTAGCTGGGTAGGCAGTATAGGAGGGCGATAAGTTCACTGGAGGAATTTGCTTTTCTCTTGGCCTCATCCCAGGTGGTATCAAGCCTCTTGCTTGGAGATAAATCCCCTCCTACCACTGCTAAATAGAGTTTAACCATTTGTGGGATCTAGCAAGAGACTTCCCCCCAGCCCTCCTGCCCCTCTTCCCTGTTGCACTGGGAGCAGGGACTGGAGACATGTCCCATCATAACCATGTCACGGTGAGGATACGAGTTCACAGTCCCATTTTTCTCCTTTCTGACTCAGAGTTGTATCTATGCCTCTACATGATGGAGCAATCCAGAAGTGTGTGGACAGCAGTGATTTTGCTTTTGTCCCCTCTGGTCAGCATCCCACAGCTGTGCCCAAGCCACTGGAGGGCAGTGGCAGGTGACAGTGGCTGGCTGGGTGACAAAGGAGCTCTGCCATGTCTATGAGAAGGGGTTTGGGTCAGCTGAACCCCAAGGGAGGCTTGTGCTGCTGTCAGTGTTGAAGGACACGTGATGCCAGTGATCACTGCTTGGCAAAGCTCAGGACCCCTGCCATCTGCAGCCTCTTCTGTGTGAGCCCCAGCAGCATCCCAGAAAGGGGCCATTGATCCCCAAGCCCTGCCTGTTGCCAGAGTCAGAAGGGCACAATAAAGAAGTGTCTGGGCAGCAGCCTGAATTGGGGTCGTGTGTTGGGAACAAATGAGCCTTTGTACCAGGCACTGCCCTCAGTGGGAGGTTTGTCAGCTCTGGACCTGGAATGCTAATGTGGGGCTCTGTGCCCAGCCCTGCTGTGCTGCCCGCCTACTTCAGGGCTAACCAGCAGCCTGGTGGTAGGGTCTCTGGTTCTTCTTCTACTGTGAGAGGTCATTACAGTGTGTCCTGCTTGCCTGAGCATGGCTTTGACCCATGGGCTGAGTAGCTGCAGGAGGCAGGTCTCTCTAGGCCTCTCAAGTCTCAGTGTTCAGCAGCCTGGCTGCTTTGTGCCCTGCATGTGGCCTGAAGCTGTGTGTGTACCGGCTGTGTGTGTTCCCTGCAGTACACAAAGTCCCCAGGAGCGGCCTCAGGGTGACTGGGACAGGGCTGTAATGGACCAGGATGGCAATGTCACTGTATCTGGGGCTTTAAAGAGTGTCTCTTGGGAAGATTTCAGCAGAGCAGGGCTGAGTGGGACTGCTTGACAATATGTGACTGCAAAGAAAAGTCAGACTGGAGAAGTGAGGGAAGCTCCTGTGCTTGAGCTTTTAAACGAGATACATTCATCACAGGAGGAGACGCTTTAGAGAAAGCTATCTTTTCCAGCTATTGAGAATGAACTTGAGGTCTGGCTCTCTACCATCTCTGGTTGCAGCATCAATGCCATTCTGGTGTGGAGCTGACTGTGGCCGTGTCTGCAGGAGGTGCCTTCCCTGTGATTCAGAGCTTCCCTCTCCAGAGTGGAAGGGTTGCTGTTGAGGTGTGCAAAACCACACACAGGCTGAGAGGATGGTGATGGGATTGGGGCGATAGGACAAGATCATGTTGGGAATGATCCCCTCTGTGAAGCTGTGTAGGATTCTCTAGGCTGTTGATTTTGTGGCAGTTTTGTCCAGCTGGTTGCTGCTACCACAGTACCACAGTGTGCTACTGCTGAAGCATTTTTGTTCATGGTGTGTCCTGATAGTTCATCCTTCCTCACCTAAGAGCACTCTTCTCTTGGTTTACCTCTCTCCAAACAAGACTGTGAAGGTTTTGTTGGGAAGAAAGGAGAACTTAGTGCACGTTCTGCTGCACTAAGATGGTTGTGAATCCACCACAGGCACCAGCTCTTCCAAAGGGAGGAATTGCTGAGGGGAACTGCAAGGCCCGGTGGCAGGCTGAGAGGAGCATAATGTCTGTCATGCCTCTGAAAAACCGCTGTGTGTACTCAGAGAGGAAGTAGCAACCACAGGAAGAGGGTAGTTGCTGAATTCAAATTGCCAAGAATTAAGCAATCAGTTTCAAAGCATGAAACCTTCTGTTGAGCAAGAGGACTCTTTTCCTTCCTGAGGCAGGTGTGACCAGTAAAATGAGGTGGCAGAGTCCCTCTGCAGTTCAGCTGCCACACAAGGACAGTATGTCCTAAGCCCTCCCCACACAGGGTTTCCCCCATTTTTATCCCTTTCTTCCTCCTACTGTTTTCAGAAGCCACCTAAACACTCCCATGCTGTACACTGCCCTTTTTATCTCCACTGTCTGCTCTGTGCTTTTGTGCTGGCTGGGAGTGTGCAGGCACTGCTGGCACATCTTGCCCATTTTTGAGGCGTGTAGGTATATGGTTGCCCCAAGCAGCACGTACATAAAATGAATACATGAAGAAGGTGTCCAGGTAAAGATTTTTCTGCATAGTGTGATCTTTGCAGGACCCTCATACAGAAAGAAAGAAGGCCTGGTAGCTGTTAATTTTTGAATCCTGGCTTACCAGTGGCAGATTTCTTTTGGCTTTGTAGAGGGCAGACCAAGAGATGTGGGAAAAGCTTAGTCAATCCCTCCTCTGCTGAGCTGCCATTCAGAGCCACAAGTAAGTTGGTGCAGTTGTGCAGTCTGCTGGGACCAAATTCTCTGTGCCTACAGGGAAGTGACCTGTGGCTGGGTGTGTGATGGACCTCGATAGCAAAACTGAAGTGGGAGGGCTGCTGTGTGTCCCAGCTGTGTACTTTGCATAGAAGGGAGGTACTAGGTCACTCTGGGGAGGGAGAATTCATACTGTATCTGTCCCAACTGTCTGGCTGTTCAGTCCCTGAGTGCTCAGGAGAGCAAAGTCTCAGTCAGAATCCTTTGCTCTGTAGCCTCTCCTGCAGCCAGCACGTAAGTGGAAACAGATGGCATCATCTCAGTGGTTAGCAGGAATCTGTCACTGCTGCAAAACTGCTAATGAAGTTTGGGGCTGGACTGAAGCAGACTGAGGCTTCTGTGCTGATGGGGCACACTGGCTCTTGGCTCTGTGCTGGGGTGCCTATTACCACCTCTACTGCAAGAGCACTGCGATTGCTGAGCTGACCTCCCAGCCTGGCAAGCTGCAGTGTTTCCTGTAGCAGCCTCAGACGGGCCGTTCATCTGGGTACCACAGAACCATCAGCATCTGTTGGTGTCCATCAGTCTTGGTCCATATGGTCATCCATACTGGGAGTTTCAGACCTTGCGTATCACACCTGCATTATAGAAGGGCATGAGTATCTCTCTAGTATCCAGCACAATCTCTGCTAAGACTCTGAGCCAGGTATTTCTTCATCCAAGAAAGATTTTTGCTCTGTTTCACTACAAACTCAGACTTACTGTTCTCATTTTTTCTCTGCTGGTCAGAATCATTGATAAGTAGAAGTAACACAGCAGTTACTGACTACAGAAGAAACTTGTTTAAATTCCCTTTGACAACAGAATTTGATAGAGATATTCAGTGACTTGAAGTTTTCTGCCATCAACACAACATTTAACAAAACATGAATCTCCAGTCATGCTGCAGGGCACGGAGAAGTGGTGAGTTGTGCAGCTGAGGTGTAACCCTGCTTGGTGTTTACTGGAGCAGGTAGATGTGGAAGAAGCGGAGAGCAACGTGTTGGAGAGCAGCTCTTCATTCCCTTTCTGATTATTCTGATGGCATCCTCCCCAGCCACGGCCTCCGTGTCTGCACTGGCAGGGTACGAGGAGCCAGGTGTGAATCCTGGATGGCTGCACAGCCACAGGGAACAGGAGAACAATCCCTGTCCCCAGCTCTCTCTGTTGCCCTCAGCTGCACAATCCCTGGGCTGTAAAAAATGGTGACAGTCTTTGAAGCATGTGATGAGCACAGCTGTTTGCTGCCTTGCAGCCCTTACCTTTTCTTCTTCTTTCATGCAAGAAACTGCCACGCTTTGTGTCTGCCTGGCCGGTCCCCCAGCTGTGTAAGTGGCCCACAACACGGCTGTGCTGGGGAGCTCTGGGAACAGAGCCCTCCAGGAGCACCACACCACACTGCCGCTGTGCGCCAGTGGCACTGATCTGGCACAGTCACTGGTGTGTGTGGTGTGCCAGGAAGCCCAGCCAGGCTCTGTGGATACTTCACATAATCACAGAATCATTTGAGTTGGAAGGGACCTCTAGAGATCACTTAATCCAAAACCCCACCCCCCACCCCCTCCCCAAGCAGGTTTGCCTAGAGCACATTACACAGGATTGCATCCAGGCGGGTGTGGTACTTCATCTGGGCTCACACTCCTTCCCTTCTCTGGGAGCTCTGAGACAGCTCTCTATCGATTTACCCCAATTTCATCATTGTTCCATCTCTTCCTTAGGTTTCCTGCAGGAGAGTGTTATGACCTTTTTCTGAGAGCATCTAACACCATTGCTGATACTCAGGTGTGCTTTTTTGGGCCCTACCTGAAAGGAGTGGTTTGCACCAGTGATCATAATGGGAGGTGTGCTGCAACCCCAGTGTGGCCAGTAGCTTATTGCTGCTTAGCTAATTGCTTCCCATTGCCAACAGCTTCACACTCATTTTAGTCTCATGCGTTTTCTGTATCACTTGGGAGATGGTGCAGGTGTGGGAGGGAAAGATATGTGTGCCAGGCTGTAAAGGACAAATGCTTCTGCAATGAAGTACTCAAGTTGTTGTGTAGTTCATTCTGCTGTTTATACTGAACCAATAACAACATCCATGGGAGGAAGGGAGCAGAATTTCCCTCTGACTAATGCTTCTGGGTTGTTCAGGGCTGCGGGGGAACTGCCAGCCAGAGAAACCATCAGGAGGAAAAAGGAAATGGAAAGGGAATCTAATTATCCATCTGCAAAGACAGACACAAGTCCCCAGCTCTGGGCAGACTGATGTGAGCAGTGAGGTTTGCACAGACTGGTCATATGGCAGGGCTGGGAAACAAACGTGTTCCCAGGGGTCTTCTCCAGGGTGGCAGATGGTTGAGCACACATCACGGGGAGCCAGGTGAGACCGGAAGCCGTGTAGCTGTGTTTGCCAGGGACACTGCCCTGCCTGGGCCCCAAGGGGCAGCACTTTGCAGCTGGGTGCAGCTGAGTCTTGTCTCAGTGGAGGTGGAGCATGGGCAGAGCTGTGCAGGTGCACAGGGAGGGGGTAAATGCCTGGCAGCCTCTCAGGGGCTCATCTCAGTTAGGTGGGCTGGTGGTGCGAACCCAAAGGTGAGGGAGGTGGAGGTCCCTGTGCACTTCTGCCACCTCAACGGGCACGCACAAGGATGTGTTACTGCAGGGTGACTGTGCAGGGGCGGCTGACACCAGGGAGGGAGGGTAGGAGATGAGAATGGAGACCCGCTAGGAAAGAGGAGGTGCCTCTACCTCCTTGTCGTGTAACAGTCTGTCTGGCCTTGAAGGGTGCAGTCTGCAGAGCTGTAAGGGGTTATTCCTCACAGGCTGTAGTTGGCTTTCCTCTCCTTGGGTGCTTCCCAGGACTGAAGCTTGCTTTAGAGAGCCACCTTTTTCCCCTTAACTAATGGAATTAAAAATGACCTGGTGAGCTAAGTGTGGGCTTATTCTTCTCTCTTGTGGGTATCAGCTGCTCCTAAAGTTATGTTAATTGTAGCTGGGAGACCCAGACAGAAGCTGGGAGCTGTCCCAAGGCAGTTAGTTGATTTTCGTTCTCCCAGTATGTTTTCAGGAGCCTGCTGGAAGGACAGCATGGTTAAGAGAGACCACCTTGGAGAGCTGGAAGTATCTGAGACAGGTGTATTGGAGGCAAACTAGGAGCATTCTTGCTTGGGTGGAGCATCCCTTTTCCAGCCTTCTTTGTCCAGTGCCTTGTTCTCTATGGTCCATGCTCGGTGTGCTGTTTGCAGGTGTGGTGCCCCAGCCTGGACTGTCTTCCTCAGCGATGCCCTTGGACTAGTCCCTCCTGGATCGGGCATGAGGATGTGGCTCAGAGGCCATGATGTCCTCTCTGGTTCGGGATTCAGCCTGTTTGGTAGACAGGCCTGATCCTGCATCCCTTACTCACGTGAGCAGTCGTCTCTATTTCAAAGGGACTACTCGGTGAGTAAGGATCGCAGGATTGGGACCACTACCTATAACTTTAAAGTGGACCTTCTGTAGGATCCTTTCCCCAACCTTTTTCTGTTCATATATGTTAACGTGCATCAAGAGCTTCCCAAAATGCTGATGCTCTTGCCATTTGGATGGAGAAACTGAGAGCTGGAGAAACAGTGCCCTTCCATTTCAGAGGAGAAATCGGCATTATTTCTCACCCGCTCCCAGCTCAGGCAGCATCTGTGCCATGGAACAATGTGTACCTGTTTGTCTCCCAAGCGCTCCTATTCCCTGTTTCCTGGGGCTGGCAGGGCTCTGCTCTGCCTCTCTTTAGTTTACTCAGCTGTGGCTTTGAGATGAGAAGTAGGGAATCTCTTTAAGCCTGATTTGTGATGCAGAGCTGGAAGATGAACCAGAGGGAAAGATGAGCAGCAGTAGTGCTGAGAGAGTGCTGCAGACCTACCTGTACCACCTGGTTTCTCCTCCTGACTGAACAGGCTAAATTTGGAAACCCCTGCACTTTGCTAAGGTTTTGGATGCATTCGCAATTGGAGGTGCCGGTGCCTGTGACCCTGTGTGAGGTGGAAGCAACAAAGGCTGTAGGTTTGATCTGCAAATTGGTTTCTGTCTGGCCCTGTTGAGGTGAAGCCACCGTGGGAGCTCCCAGTTCAGACCACGAGCGCAGCCCCATCCTCCGTGGGACCCGCTCTCCTGCAGGCCGGCTTCTCCCTCGCGTGGAATGTGTTGGTACAGCACCAGGGAAGGGATGGCTCGAAGTGGCTCCTCCTATGCTTCTGCAGAGAGGAGAGTGATAGAGGAGGAGTTACAGCCATCTCCACATCTACCTGATTTGTTATATTTTGCAAATTATCCTAAACAAGGAGCAGAGGAGCAGGGTGTGGTGAGAGTTGTGAACTTGCTTCAGAGGGAGTTGAGCTTAAGCAGGCGGCAATTTATGGTTGTTGGTCCTTTTTCAGAGCTGGAAGTGGAGGCATTGCGTGAGTCACACAGTGCCTCCTGGGAAGCATTAGGTACTTCAAGTGGAAGCAGGGAGCACAAATACCTTTAAAATGGAATTTGTTAGATTTCTGTAGGGATTATGTGACAAAGCAGCAGTGATCCCTGAGCGGAAATTAAAGCTTGTGGGGTAGGTAAAAGGAAAGACAGAAGATCTGTTTGCTGTGTTGATTATACTTGTGGCACTGTATATACAGGATTAATCCAGGACTTCGGGATTTCTGCATTTCTGGTCTGGTATCTTGCTTTTCCATGAGCATCAGAAAATTAATCCTGGCTAAAGTGTCAAGACTCTGATGCTCCCAGTAAAAACTTACATAGAGCATTGCTTACAAGTTCAAGGTTGAACTAATCATCAGAGTTTAGATCAGCAAGGCATTTTATCTTGGGTCAGGTCTGCAGAAACCTCAGAGTGAGCATGCAGGTCTGCTGGTGACAGAGCAACAGAGTCCAAACCTTACTATACCCATGAGATTCACCTGACTGAAGTCAGCACTGACTTTCCACATAGTGGGAGAGGACAGAGCAGGAAGAGAAGATAGGAACTGAGCTATGGAGGTTCCTGGCTAGGCACCCACAAGGAAGACACCTGCAGCTCCTCAGCCTCCATTGCCTTGGTGCAAGCTGGGATATGAGTTTACTGCCTGCTGCTGCACTTGTGTGACTGGAGGAAAAGGCTTTCCTGGAACTGCCCTTCCCATCATGGTAGAAAACAACCAGGAACCTAATTTCGCTTCTGCGGGGAATTCTGAAAATAACTTTGTCTGCTTCAGAGGAAAACACATAAATGCTGTTGTGACGTAACTGTGCTGACCCTGCCAAGCCAGGATATGCAGATTTTCACCAGTTTTTCTGCACAGGCCAGAAAAATCCTTGACAGGACCCTATTGCCTGGCTCTGTGCTGCACAAGAATGTCTGTTTGGACCAGGCTAAAGATTTTCCTTCCATGACACACTCCTGATTGTTCACCAAGGATGGAGCCTGAGAACAGTAGTCTTTAGGCCCTAGCATCTCTGCCAGAAACCCAGTACTCCCCTGCTGTGGGTAGGGAACTTCTCTGAGCTGGCTGGAGCCCAGTCTCCCTGCACCATGCTTCTCCTTGTTCCCCTTTCACTGAATGCTCTGGTTGATGTGGGGAGAAAGTTCTTCACACCTGGACCTCTGGATCTAGCTCACATTTGTGTTATCTTTGCTGCTCATAGCTTAGCCTCTTGACTAAGCCCATGCAAAAGGCTGGGTGTCAGGGCTGCCAAGGAGAAAACCCCACTTTGATAGGAGCTGGGGGCTGCTGGGAGAAAGGTGTGCAGCACTGTCATTGTTATGGCTGGAGCCTGATGGGATGAAGTACATTTAGCTGAGGACAGAATTTCCTCTTGCTGCCCGCATCCCTATCTCTGAACTTTGCTGGTACCTCCTTGCTCAGCCCTGCATCATTTCTGCTCCTTACTTGTCATATTTGCAGCTGCCTCTCCCCACTATGCTGAGCTCTGTGTGGCTGATGTCTGCCCGTTGCTGCTGCCAGGTCCTGAGTGATGGTTGTTTTTCTTGAGTGTATCACTTCCAGCTCCAATGACTGTGCAATAGCACAGCACTGTGTCTGCCTTCAATTAGCACTGTCAGTGAAGCCGGTCCTTGTTCTTTGTTCCCTCCACGGCGTAGAGTGCAGCATGGGGGTTGTCCCTGCCTGCACTCTCAAGGCTGATGTGCTGTTGTGAGGAGTGTATCTACATTTCAGTACAGTGGTGAATTTTGCTTTCTGTGAGTTTACATCTAAAAACATGAAATAATGTTTTATCCCTTTTCAGAGCACATTGCCAGTGCTGCAGACTAGAAATCTCCTTTAACAAAGGGAACAGTAAGACATTGCTCTGTTGCTGCTCAAGCACAGCCACAGCTGTGTCCTCTGCCGAGAGCAGCCCTTAAGGCCAAAGGAGGGAGGTGTTGCAGGAGGGTGGGCACGTGGTTTGGCTCTGCCCTGACCCCATTGCTAGTGAGCAAGTGCTCAACACCGCAGCGATGTGAAGGAGCCAGACTGTGCCAGATGGCGCACACTGGTTATTTTTTTGTCTTTCTCTTTTGCTGTCACAGATTGAAAAAGAAGAACTGGTCGTTGAGGTGGTACAGGCTTGATGCATCCCAGGGCTGCATTTCACTTGCTCGGTACTTTGCAGGTTGGAGCTGGGCAGGGCTCTGCTCTGACAGCCAGAAACCTGGATTCTGCTGTCAGCTTCACCCCTGAGCTGCTGTTGCTAGTACCTGTCTGGAGGGGAGGTTAGAGGGGCATGTGCCCCACAAGCCAGTGGAAGACAACACTTTGGTTCTGCTTGAGATCTTTAAAAGGTAGAAATATGCATTTTCCTACTGAGCTCTGCTGTACACTGCATGTGAGATATCCTATGTGCTATTTGTCCTCTTAAGGATGTCTTACATCAGATTTCTTGTTGGAGGAGCAGGACACAGTTTACACTGGCCATGTCTAGGGGCTGTGTGGAAAGAGAGGGGGGCAATCAGAAAGGACAGGGGTAAATAAGATTGTCTTGGCTGTCTCTTGAAAGGCTGCATACAGACCAACCTAAGCCAGCAGCTCTGAGTGTGTCATGTGGCACATCTGAGGGACGCAAATATGTCTTCTCCTTGGTCTGTCATTTCTGGTTTGGTGACTGGGTAGGAGAGGAGCCAACATAAGCATCTTTAGGAGAGGCAGAAGAGGTTGTCTGGGACCAGCTGACCCTCCTTTAAAATTATGAAAGCAATAGTATTGGCCACTAAACTTTAAGGTGCTCACTGTAGCCAAGACCTACCCCTCAGGATTTCTTTTCCTAGTCTGCTCTCTGCGTTACCAGGCATGGCCTTCTAGCTGGAATTCCTCTCTGGCTGCCAGTCCTGAGAGCATGTGTGATGTGTGAGAGCTCAAGGCACTCAGGGGACAGTAGCCCCTTGTTCCTCTCTGCACTGTCAGCACAGCTCCTGAGGCCATGAACAACACTGTGGTTTTGTTGCAACCAAATCGTTGTTGACTTCATCTGTGATCCCAGCTCAGAAGAATGCTCTGATTCGGTGCAATGGGCTTGTGAGGACACAACATGTCTCCATGTGCCCTTGGAAGATGCTTGTGGTTGGTGGCCATGAGGCCTGTGGTCCTCAGACAAGGGTTTACTAAGCCATGAGAATTCATGGAGGCTGGAGAGGGTTGGTTTGAAGCGATTGTGGTTTTTGGTGTGGAAGGACTGGTGAAACTTCTGTGTTATCAAGTAAGTTTGGATGCATGTTTGGTGTGCCACAAACCGTTGTCCTTGCTGCCCAGTGCAGACAGTGTGGTACCTTCATTGCTTCTCAATCATGTGAAAGCTACAGTCCCCAGTGGTGCAGTCCTCCAGTCAGGAAAGCAAGGATTAGGTATTACAAATCTAGGAGAAAAAGAACAGTGTCATTTGCGTGACCTGAACTATCACTGGGCTGGGAGGATGTTGTAGGGTTTTTGACCCCCTGAAAAATGGAGCAATGCTGCAAAATGGGCAGAGCTGCCAAGCAGGGATGTATTTCTGAGAGATGGTGATTCCTGCCACACCTGGATCTTGGTCCAGTCCTTCTGCTTCACTGTTAGACACAGAAATAATTGGGAACAAAACCCAGTGGGCGTAATTAAAGGATGCTGCTGGCAGAGCAGGGTAGTTTGGAAAAGGGCTTCATGCATGTAGCATGACAGCTGCTGTATGGTGGGAGTTTTCCTGTTCTGGGAGTGTTCCTATCTCTCCATTTATTTTTCTCAGCTTTAGCACCTTGTGCCTGCACTTTTGAGGTTGCCTTCCCTCAGCATGCAGAATGGCAGCATAGGTAAAACACTGTTCTTCCTTCTTTCCTGTTTTTCAGCATCTAGTGTGTTTCTAAGACCTCTTCACTCTCACATCTCTCCCCAGACTTCAGGCCATTGGAAACCTTGCAGTAGTGTGGTACCTTACAGCAGAACTTGGCAACAGCCACACTTGGGGTGCATGTTGGAGGTCCTGTGTTGTGGCCCAAGGATGAACAGCACAGGCTCTGTTGAGCCACTGTCAGAGTCTTATGGTTCCAGGGGGAGCCTGTCTGGGAGAGAGGCAAGAGTGTGGCTGCAGTTTGCGTCCTTCTCCATTTGTGCGAAGAAAGCTGCTCAGGAACCTGTGTGGCAAGTGGCAGGTTTCTCCAGCACCACCAGTGTTGCCATCCTGTGTGACTTCCATTATACCTGCTGTGTTATTAACTCTCCCAGTTTGTGGAATCGTGTGATGATATGAAATTATCAGCTTTTGTCTGTTTCAAATAAATTCCAGTTCAGTTTCTATGGCTGTATAGAAGAGCTGGAAAACGGGACTTTTATGTAGGTTCAGAACCCAAACTTAAGGGTTTTTTGTGTATGTGAGGCTGCTGCTGGGCTGGATTCTTGTGCTTAACAAATACACAGTTGTTACTTTATTTTGAAATGCCTTCAAAGCTTAAATGGTTGCTATAAGGCCCAGAATATATCAGCTGCTCTTCCAAGTGGATTCAGGGATGAGGCTGCAATAGAGCCTGGACTAGACAAAGGATGGACCTGCACCATATGGAGGTAGGTCCACATAAACCAGGGCTAGAATCTGGAGGCTAAATTTGGACCCTGCTTTTGGAGAGTTTTCAGGACCGTTTACACCTTCACACACACAACCAGAAGCAGCACATTTTCTCCAAGAACAGGTTTTCTTGGCTGCGTCAGTCAGGATATCTAGGAAATCCTTCAGCGGAATAAGCCCATCTGACCAAAGGAGTCAGACTCATAGCTCGACCACATCCGGTACGTGCACAACCTCTCCGCGGGACACTGTCAGAGCGAGAGACAGCGAGACATTGCCTCTGGCCTGTGGCCGCGGTGGCTTTTGTCCTGTCCTGGCTGGCTGGCTCCTCCCGCAGCACAGGCGGCGGAGGCAGGAAATCCCGGGCAGCTGCTGTGGGAGCCCGCTCGCCTCGCCTCGCCTCTCCTCACCTCGCCTCGCTTCTCCTCCTCCCCGCCTGGCCTTGCTGGGCTGCCGCGACGAGGCGAGCTGAGCCAGCCCTGCGTGTGTGTGCATGCGTGTAGGCGGGGGGGCTGCCGCATGGATTTAGCGAAGGCTGGGAGGGAACGCATGGGTTGGGTTTTGTTCCCTTGGCCCGCGGTGCGTGTCCGTCCAGCCGGCCGCGGGCATGGATTCGATCATTATTCAGGAGCGGTTAGTGGAGCGGCTGCTTTCTCCGCGGACGCAGGCACAGCGAAGCCACCCGGCCAGGCTGAAGGTACGGGGATGTATTTATAGCACTGTGCCAGTCAGGAGGCAGCAGGGACAGGAGGGGGGAGGATGGTGCCCGAGAAGACGCGTGCAGCGCAAGAGGAGACCTCTGAGGAGCAGAGAAGCGGAAAGACGCCGGTAAGGGAGAGATGGCGGGGCCAGAAAGCAGGGGAGCAGCCCCCGCGCGCGCAGGGCCGAGGGGCCGTTGGACAGCTGGGAGATGCGTGACATTTTTGTGCAGTCATTTGATGCAGTGATTTCCCTCTCTGAATGGCGTGTGTGTGCTTGGGGGGGCTCAGGGCAGGAGGCAGCGCTGCGGCTGTGCCCAAACAGCCTGGTTTGTGTTCTCATGTTTGCACTGTGCTTTGGGAGCCGGTGTTCCTCCGACTGCAGCAAATCCTGGTGGGCGACTGGTTTTGCTGATACTGCCGTGCTCAGCCCCAGGCCCGAGGTAGCAGATGTACACGGGAGGTGCACCGGGGGCTGGCAGCGTTAGGGCTTTATGGCAGTTCACTGGCAACGAAAGGAAGCGAGGGGTCTGCCTCCCCTCTTGGGCTGGGCTCCTTCGTGCGGATGTGGCGGCCGTGCCTGGCCAGACAGGAACGGCTGGAGGAAGGGCCACCCAGGAGGGAGCTGGACATCTTGTGCTGGAGGATGTAACACTAAGAAACCCCCCCTCCCGAAGTGGAGACAGGGGCACCAGGATGCCTGCACAAGCTGCATGGTTTCAGGGCTTTGCTCCAGACCTGGGGTAGGGGCTAGTCTTCAGATTTTTTTCTGGTGCTGTGGTGTATAGTTTTAGCCCTTTTGAATATACCCCGAAAGGCCCCATTTATCCACAGGCTGAATGGTGAAGTTACAAGAGATCTGGATTTATTTAAACAGCACATCCATCAGAGTGGTGAGGAGGAAATTGGGAAGGACAGCAACGATGGAGGCTGTGCTGTATACCCTGCTTTGGAGATACAGACAGCCTTGCGGGCACCTCGGGACCAGGGATGGCTTCTCCGTGCAACAGATCTCAAATGTTTCTACCCCTGACAGGAGCAGAACTTGAAGCCACCAGTGCTTTGTTCGTTGGCTTGAACTTCTGGGGAGAGCGCTGCCTGCCAGGGAGCCTTGGTGTCGTATCAGCCATGTAGTGGAGGATGTGAGGATGCAGTGTGTAGCTGTGATGTCTGGTAAACCAGTGAGCATGTGGTGAGGGAGAGTACAGACATGTTTTGCTTGGCCTGGGGTGCTTTGGTTTGTAACAGGACCCCAAAGGTTGGTCACATCTCATGATGGCCTCTGCTGTGTTGCATGGGGCATGTTCCCAGGCCTGTGGGAGCAGGGCACCAGTGGGAACAAAGGAAGCACATGGAGGAGGTGGTGAGGAGAGAGGCTCCTTGTTCCGGAGTGCTGCTGGCTTGGCTGGCCAGGGCCCTTTCCTGACAGCTGGGTCTGGCAAGGGAAGCACAGTGCAATGACCAGTTGTCCTGACTTGTGTCATCTTGATGGGAGCTGGCTCATGAGGGTCAGGAGCATGCAAAACAGGCTGTAATGCCTCCAGGAATTCCCTCAATCCAAGTCTCTCATCTAGTTAATGGATTTTAGTTTTTATGACCCAAAAAGCTACCTGCTGCCTTTGGTAACCCTCCCAGCCCTCTGCACTCCCTTCCACACTTCCCAGCCTATGCATAGTTACTCAGCAGATAGTATCCATGTTGGGTGCTCATGAAGATGGTGAGTGGTGTAGAACTGAGCAAGGCAAAAACCACATTCAGGAGGCTGCTTGGGCTCCTTAAGTGTGATGATGTTGGTGCACTAGCAGAGGTGGTGGCACATGCCCGTTGCAGTGCCAGCTTGGCTGGGATGGGAGCACATGTTGGGTGTCTCAAAACTAAAGATGAGGAGCTGTGGGTCTAGGCTGGCCATGGTGCAGGGCCCATGATGTTCCTGAGAGAAGGCTGTTAGAAGAGGGGGAACCCTCTCCACAATTTCCCCTGTTATCTTCTGTCTTCACCCTTGGCAGACACGATAGCCACTGGCTCCTGACAGGGCTCTGAAGTGCCTCCATGGCTGATCAGAGGGAGGCATGGCTGTGGACAGGGCTTTTCCCCTTCTGACTCTGGCTGCCTCCTACTGCAAGGGAAACTTTCCTCTTGGTATTGCTCTCACAGACCTTCTTTACTGCAAGGGAAGTGACCATGTGAGTCATGGGTAAAGGGTAGTGTCCTGCACCAGCTGGGATCTGCTCATTTCAGCATTGTGATTCCACCAAGCTCTGGGGAGGTAACTAGAGGTACAGTAAAATCCACACTTTCTTGGTTAGGCCGAATGGAAATGAGAGATCAGGTTCAGCCAGTTACACTTGGCTGAAGTAAGTCAGGTTGCACCAGAGCTCAGTTCCTCAGTGTCTCCATTGTTGGCCCTTAGTCATCAACGTTAAAAAACAAAGAAAATAAGAGAAACACACCTCAAGCCTCAGCTATGGCTTTATTAGCATGTTACTAGTGCTATTTCACATGTCAAATCACTGGAGAGAGCAGGTGATTGTAGTCTTTACAAAGTTTGGTAAGGATCAGGGCAGGTCTCTTCCCACTCTGACCCAAACCTTGGCTGTGTAAGAAGCACAAGGGGAAGGATGTTACATATTTGTGCTCCTTGCTGAGCAACACTGGCCCTTGCACTGTGAGGTGCAGGCTGTTGTATGTGCTCTTGGCTTTCATAGATATGTTTCACCAGGAAGCAAAGCAGCTGGGAGGCAGCCCTGGCACCAAGGGACACAGGCTGGAATTGGCCTTTTTTCTTGTTTTCTTCATCTTGCCATTATCACATTTCTTGTCCTGCTTTGCACACCTTGCATTCACACTTTACTGGGCCTTTTGGGTGGCAGTTCACAGCATCTCCCCAGCAGGCATTGCTTTGCCACATGCAGCTTGTCACAGCTGCCATCACTTTTCACCCAAGGGTCTCACCACTGCTCACTGCTTTGCTGCTTTGTGAGGCCACTGCCTTTTACCTGAGCCATTAGAGCTGCCAGTGGGGTGCTTTGGGCACTCTCTAATTCTGCCCACTTCTCTAATTCTGCCCACTTCTCTAATTTGTTTTACTGTGTCCCTTCCTGTCTTTCTAAACTGTGGGGTGGTGAAACAGCATTGCTTCAACAATGTTAGCTTGCTAGGGTGTGAGGTGAGGGAGACCAGATCCCACAGTGACTCTGACTGTCAGGACTAAAGTGACCACATCTGAGACCCAAACCTAAATTTCTAGAAGGCAGTGACTGTGCTAAAGAGCAGAGTCCTTGGGCCATGATGGCCATCAACCACGTCTGCCCTGTCTGAATGGGCATCCCCAAAGTAGCCATAAACTGGGAGGAGCAGACTTCATGTCTTCCCTCCTCTGTGTTCCCACTGGGACTTCGCAGTCTGCCTGGCTGAGGATGCCCAAGGATGCTCGCATGCAGCCCGAGGCTGTAGAGGGCTGCTCTGGAGCTGCATTGCCGACTTGCAGCATGGAAGCAGATGTGAGTCGGCATTGCCCTAAGCTCAACGCAGTGGGTTGTAATTTGTGTTTATTTGAGTGTCAGCCCCAGGAACAGAGGTCTTCCCTACTGTGCGTGGAGAACCAGTGCCAGAGAGCTGTGGGATGAGGACAGCCATATGCTTGAAGGCATCCGTGGCCAGGTGGAAGCTGGGGCCAGTTTTGAGGAACTCCTGGATTTGCCTGTGGTGTGAATCCCAGGGGTATGTTTATTTCAAATGACGTTGAAAAGCAGAGTCTATGATGTTTCTAGCTCAGGCATTTGTGAATGGCTACTTCCTCTTGGGTCTAGCTTAGAAAGTGTGTGAGAAGGGAAGAGTATGCCAGGGCCTGTGCACACCCTCTCTCTGCAATGGAGCCTGGGGAGGAGAATGCACTGCTGTGAGAGTGCAGGCTCTGAAAGACCAGGGTTGTTCAGGTGGAAGGCTGGCTGGCTGGAGCACACAGGCTGTGTGGCTCACAGTTACTGCAGCTGCCCGAGCTGTGAACACCAGACCATGTGCTGAGCCCAGCCTGAGGGCAGTACTCAGAGCAGGTCTGTGAATCTCGTAGACAAGGTGTGTTCACCTTTCAGGACATACCCTGCAAGGGTGTGTGCTGTAGGGATGCAGCGCAGGCTCCGTGTTTGCTCCTGGCTGTGGGATGCAGGCCCTGTGCTTGTGAAACACACTACTGGTCGTGTCACTCCTGACACTTAGTGCACTTGTACAGAGTGTGTGCCACGCTTGTGGGGTGGCTGCGGCTTCTATGCTGTAAGAGAGTGCTCAGCGACAGGGGTCTGTTTCTGGGGGGTGGTTGGGCAGTAGGTAACACTCTAGTAATACTCTATGTAAAACCCCCAGCAAAAGCATCTTGCCTGTGTGATCAGTACTTCTGCATCTTCCCACTTGCCATACTCCTTGAACTTCTGTCTCTTCAGAAATAACACTAGAGATTATTCAGGATTTCTTCTTATTCAGGCAGGAGTGGCTGTGACACAGCAAGAAATAATCCTCTCTCAGGTCAAGCAGAAGCTAAACCACCTCTAGACATGGCTCAGGACACAAGCCCTGGAGTGCTAATTACAGAGAGATCGCCACATATACTGCATGCACCTCTGGAGGGAGAGATGTAGAAATGACTCTGAAAGACCTGAAGATTAGTGACATTTGGTGACCCAGGCTGGTGACCCAGCATGCAACTGTGCAGGAAAAGCAGAGTTAGGAAGGTTGTGTGTCAGGAGCACTCGTAGATGTGCTTTCTGATGGGAACACTGAGATGTACCTTTTCCCAGCAGCCAAGCAGGTCTGTGACTGGGTGGACATGGCCCTTTGGGCCCACCTGGGAAGGGCAGAAGTCCCTGAGCCTAGAGGAGGTGTGTGCCCTGTCAGGGACCAACCTCTCATCCATCCTGGGCTCTGCCTCTGGGGCTTTCTGGGTCCAAGTGCCTCACACTGTGTTGAGGCTTGAGTGGGAAGGGTGGCACACCTTGACCTGCTCCCATCCACCTCTGCCCTGCAGGACCATGAGAAGCAGTACGTGGGCTTTGCCACTCTGCCGAACCAGGTCCACCGGAAATCCGTGAAGAAGGGTTTTGACTTCACCCTGATGGTTGCAGGTGAGACTGCCCGTGGGTGGAGGTGGCTGGGCCACATGGTGGGTGTGTGGAGGGGACTAGGTCTCCTCACTTTCCTTTAGGTATTCCCTTAGCACCTGGATTCTCCCCTTACTTGGTTCTGGTCCTTGTCTCAGACTTTGCTTTTCTCCCCAGCCTGTGTTGCAGTCAGATGGGCCCCTCCTGACCACTCATAACCTAGTCAAGCAAGCTTCTCCTCCTGGTCTGGGTGGTGATGGCAGGGCAAGCCAGGGGCCAAGGGGAAGGAAGGAGAGTGAGGATGGAGGAACTGGAGATCACATTTGTACAAAGATTGAGACATCTTGCAGCAAAAGTACTCCCACTGCTGGAAAAATGTAATGCCAATAAACAGCTTCTGACAGCTTGTCTCTCTCACTTCCTCTGGATCAGGATTCAAAGCCTTGTTCAGAGTTTATTTATAAGTCAATTAGTGGGTCATGTTACTTGCTTTTCCCTCCTCCCCTTTGCACTCTGTCAATTAGGAGAGTCGGGTCTGGGCAAATCCACGCTGGTGAATAGCCTGTTCCTGACAGACCTCTACAAAGACAGAAAGCTCCTCAATGCAGAGGGTAAGTTGGGGACAAAATGGGGTGAACACAGTTCTTGTGCCTGCTGATCTAACTGACTGTCCTAACGACTAGGACTTTGGCTCCTTGCTTCAGCAGCAGCTACAGGCTTGGCTGGATCCCAGTCCTGCTGTTTGTTGCTCTGCTCTGCTTTACTGGCTGTGGAGGCACTAGTACTCAAACAAAACCAGTTTGGTTCTATGGCTCTTCTGTCCTACAAAGGGTGGAAGAGCAGCACTTGCCCTTTGGGTTGAGTTGTCAATATTTGTCTTTTGCTCTTGGGTGCTGGAGTGTGGTAGGGGTTCCCCTTCCCAAGTGACTGGTCAAAATGTTCAGAACAGCTGGGCTACAAGCACTTGAGCTTTGTGTATCTGCTCAGAGTCTGTCTGCCTGCTGTTGGCCTCCCACAGTACCACTCCCTTGAGGGTCCTTAGAGGATGATCAGGGTTTTTTGAAACCCATGTTACTCCCTGTGCTCAGTGATAAGGAGGGAGGGAGCTGGCTTGTCACAAGTGTGAGCAAGGATCCCCAGCATTACTGCCTGGCTTTAATTCATGTATTCCTGTTCAAAGAGAGAATCAACCAGACAGTGGAGATCGTCAAGCACACAGTGGACATTGAGGAGAAGGGTGTCAAGCTGAAGCTGACCATAGTGGACACACCAGGCTTTGGAGATGCTGTTAACAACACTGAGTGGTGAGCAGGCCACTTCTGCCTTCCTCCTAGTCCTTGGCCATGTCTGTTTTCTGTGGGTGCTTCACAGAAGGAGGGTCTGGCAGCAGGAAGGGGATGATGCTGCCTCATAGTTCCTAGGAGATGCTGTCTTGTTAAACACATGGTTTTGATTGAATTGCTCTTCCCAGCTGGAAGCCCATCACTGACTACATTGACCAGCAGTTTGAACAGTATTTCCGTGATGAGAGTGGCCTTAACCGGAAGAACATCCAGGACAACCGAGTGCATTGCTGCCTCTACTTCATCTCACCCTTTGGGCACGGGTGAGAGCCCCCATTCCAGGGCTGGTGGGGTAATTCAGTCCAGAGGGAAGACCCTTGTGCCCCAGGATTGCCCTGTATGGCTTGTACAGTGGCAGGGCTGTTGGCACAGGAGAAGAGCTGTCTGGATGCTCTTCCTTGGCTGAGCATCACACCAATTCCCTCCCCTCGCTGGCATGACAGACTGCCTGTGACCAAGCAGAGTGGATCTCCCTCAGGCATTACAGCCTGTTTTGGAAATCAGGAGAAATAATACCACACACACTTGCATCTTCCTATCTAGCTATGCCTGACTGATGGGTAGGGAAAAGCTGCCCTCAGTCACTGCCCCTTGCTGGCTCCTGTGCCAGCCTAGCCTGGAGCAGCTGGAGGGGACATGTTGGCTGCCTGCAACAGGGGACAGCTGGAAGGAGGCCCCAGGCTGTGGCGTGGGCAGTACTTGGTCTGCCAGGGAGCAAATACCTGTGTCTGTGTGAGGCGTTCAGCAGCTAAAATCCGAGACAGCTTTCCTGAAGTTAGAGCCCTAGCAGGGGGCTGTCCCAGTGCTGCCTTGTGCTTTTGTGACAGTGCTGCCTTTTTCCCTTTGTGCTGGGTGGCTGGGAGAGGCTGGAGGGGGAGCTGCCCAGTGTGTCCTTGCTAATCATGTCCCTCCTTGACCCTGCTACAGGCTGAGGCCTGTGGATGTTGAGTTCATGAAAGCTCTGCATGAGAAGGTCAACATTGTGCCCCTTATTGCCAAAGCCGACTGCTTAATCCCCTCTGAGATCCGGAAGCTAAAAGAGAGGGTAAGATGCTCTTTCTCTCCAGGGTTATACCTGATGTGAAAGGGATGGGCTGAGGAGAGAGGGGAGATACATATATGTATGTGTTTGTATTTGTGTGTATATATATATAAACACAGAGTACCTGCAAATCTAATTGTAGCAGTGCTGCGAGAAGGGAAGTGGTGTCTGCAGAGAGGCCAGCTCTAGAAGAAACATCAAATCCTTTCACTATCCATAGGCTACAGCAAACCCATGGCAGCACAAACAGGGAAAAAACCAGCATTTCTGTATTGATCAGTATTGTGTCCTTTTGTTTTTGTCTTGCATGAACTCAGATCCGGGAAGAGATTGACAAATTTGGCATTAAAGTGTACCAGTTTCCTGAGTGTGACTCTGATGAAGATGAGGAGTTCAAGCAGCAAGACAGAGAGTTGAAGGTAAGGATTTCTGAGTGATGCCATCATCAAGGAGTGATTTCTGAATGATGAAGCACAACTGTGACACATTAGTTGCATGGGGGTGGACAACATGATCATACAGGCCTGTCTGGAAGCCCCAGCAGCCCAGGCCTGACCCTCTCCAAAGCTGACCCAGCCCTGTGTGTGCATGCAGTATGGCCTTGTTTCTCCTGTTAGAGAGGTTCAATTTGCTTTGATTGCTGTCTGAGCAGAGAGGAGCACAGCCTGTACATCCCTGCCTAGACAAGCTCTTGTCCTACATTGTCCCACTTCCTTGGTGTCCCAGCCTCTCTGCTCTGGCTTCCTTGTAGAGCTTCCCCTCAAAGAAAGGATGGAGGCACCTGCAGAGAAAGAGGCAGCTTCCCAGAAGGTCAGGCTGGGAATTAGGCTGCCTGCAGATGCCAGTGCCTCAGGCTTTTCCCTGCAACTGGATTGTGGTGTGCTGTGCTGTGGCAATGTGGATGTCCCTGTGCCTTTTCTACCAGCACCCTCCTCTTCCTGTTCTGGTCTGCCTGAGCTTGGCCCTTGGAGGAGGGATCCCTGGGCAGCCCCGGGATGAGCTGGGCTCAGCAATGCCTCTCATTCCAGGAGAGTGCTCCTTTTGCCGTCATCGGCAGTAACACTGTGGTGGAGGCGAAAGGCCAGCGAGTCCGTGGACGGCTCTACCCCTGGGGCATTGTAGAAGGTAAGCATGATGCCTGGGAGCTGGCACTGTGATAGAGGGGCAGGCAGGGATGGGGGAAGGACAGGCAGGCACTTGCAACAGGGACCCTCCTTTGCTGCCGCTCCTGTATGTGCTGGAGTTGCTGGGCTGGAGGCTGTGCTGATGCATAATGTGTTTGTTTCTAACTTTCTTCCTTCCTAAAGGGAGAAATTTTATAAAGGCCGGAATAAACATGGAATGTCTTTTGCTGCTGTTGCTGACTCCCCCATGCTGGTGCATTGCTTTAAGGTCTTGCAGCTTTAGATCCCAAAAGCTCGTGTGTGCACTTCTGGGCTGGTGCCAGCTGCTTGGGCTGCCCAGATGCTGGTTCTGCTGTCTTGCTGGCTCTGGAGGAGTCTGTGCCTATTGGGGTGCTGGCGTTTGGTAGTGGGAATAACTTTGTGAAACCCTGGGCCTGATACAGCTGGCTTCCTACAGCCCTGTGGAGAGGTAAACGGAGATCACCCTGGCAGGCACACAGCTACTGAGCACAACACTTTCCTGCAGAGTCCGACAACACTGCCTGGAGCATGGCTCCCCAGGGTAACAGCAGCTCTTTCAGCTCACCAGACCAGTGCCTGCTTATGGCTTTGCCTCTCAGGGGCTGATTTCCCCCACAGAGTCCTTTCCTAAATTCTGAGGAGATGAGCATTTTGTCTCCAGCACTGACTGTGCTCACTGTGGCTGTAACAATGACATCCCATGTAACTGGGAGCAGCTTCCTCTTTGAGCTCTGCTCTGTGTGCTTAATTAATCCTCTTACCTAGAAAAAGTCGTGGGAACACAGTGACTTCAGCAGCCTGGCCTCAGTATTGAGAAGCACAGAGCATCACTGAGGCTTGCACCAGGGCCAGGGGGAGAGCCCCTGGCAGTGATGAGGAAGAGTGGTGGGAGGATGAGGAAGGAAACTGGGGGAAGTTTTAGTCCAGTCTGGATGCTGGGAGGTGAGAAGCGTCTCCCTGGAGAGTGTTGGTGAGGTGTGACATCCAAGCACTCTCCTGTTATTGCTTCTGCAGTGGAAAACCAGGCACACTGTGACTTTGTGAAGCTGCGGAACATGCTGATCCGGACACACATGCATGACCTGAAGGATGTCACTTGTGATGTCCACTATGAGAACTATCGAGCTCAGTGCATCCAGCAAATGACCAGGTGGGTCCCCACTGCTTCAACTGGAGGTGGCAGGGGTGTCTCATTCTCTGCAGAGCTGGGGTTGCTTTCAAAACATATGTCGGTCAGGAAGCTGTGGAGTCTGCCAGGGACATGCTCAGCTGCCGTCTGGGGCATGGCACTGGGAAGTAAAATAGCAAATCCAAGTGTCTCTCCCACAGTCTGAATCCATGCTGGGGATGCTTCCTGTCTGAGGATTCCCCCTGAAGATCTTGGGAAATAGGCCTTTTGAAGAGCTGTTCTAGCACTGGGTGAAATATGTCCAGCCTAATGAAACAGTGGATAAAGCATCTCTTTGGTGGGTGATACTTGTGTGTACTGCCAAAGAGAAAGGCATCTTGCAGCCTGCAGTTCTGTCCATATGACAGCATGACCCTTCGGATGCAACTGTTTCTCAGACAACAGAGCCCAGGCAATTAGCAAGACTCTTAATACATCTCCAAAGATTTCTCTGCATTGTCTTCCTGTTGCATTTGATTCTCTGTGGTTTTAGTCACAATGATGAGAAAATAGAAGAGACAACACTCATGGGCTTCTCATTTGAAACCTCTTTTTTTCCTTTTCCCTTCCAAGACCAAAATACTGATGACAAATTTTAGGTTTAAGGAGGTTGTGGCTCATCTGTTGTAAGCCATCCCCTTCACTTCCTGCCTGAACTGGCCGTGTTCTGCCACGTTGCAGAGCAGAAATGGCTGCGCTTCACCGAGGAACAGTCCTGCCTGTGTGCAGACGTGGAGGTTGGCACGTTCTGTTCACACACAGCATATCTCAATACTTTTGCATAGCAGGCTAGCCTGTCTTTCTCAACAGTGAGAATACAAGAGTCCAAAAATAGCTATGTTAAATGCTAGAGATGTGTGGAAGTGTTACAGCTGCTATTTAGTTAAGCTATGTATCTATTAAAAGAAGAGCATGATGAAAAAGCAGTTGCTCAGCTTAAGAAAAGCTTAAGTTTGGTACCGTTTCTCATGCCATGGCTAATTTCTTGCAAGTGAACATAAAACTTCTGGAGCATGGGCATTTCTAGAAGTGGGATAAGGGTCCTTCTCTAGAGAGATGTTTTGTGAGGAGATCCCAATCTCCAGGGCTGGAGTTGACTCAATAATGAGCCAATGCTGACTCCAAGTGGTGAACGCCTGCAAGCAGTATCTTGAATTCCTGGCTTCAGCCCAGCCATCTTTGGCCACTACCACCCTCTCAGTGTAAGCCTGTTTTGGATTTTCTCTGTTAGCTACCCACAAGCTTCTATTTTGAAAATTTTTATTACTGGTCTTATTCTGCATCCACGTGCACCCCACACCCTGGGCTAGATTGCCCCACAGCCCTCCACCTGGCTGGGTGCACACTGCTGTGTTGCTGGCAGCTCTGCTGTTGTGAGTGACATTGCATAGTGACACCAAAGCCAGGCAGCCTGAACCATCACTGACTGTGTTTCTCCCCTCTCTCCATCTCTAGCAAGCTGACTCAGGACAACAGGATAGAAAGCCCAATTCCTATCCTGCCTCTCCCAACACCAGACACTGAAACAGAGAAGCTGATCAAAATGAAGGATGAGGAGGTGAGATACATTTCTGCCTGGGCCTCCTTGGTGTTGGAGCTGGAATCTGAAGAGTTTCTCCAGGATTGCCCCATAGAGGATGTCCAGGGGCTTCCCATTCCTGCCTCCCACCATCATAGGCTCCTGGTGTGGAGGACAGGGTGTGAAAGCTGAAGCTTCCTGTATCAGGGAAATGTGGCTCCATTCTACCCCAGATACTGATGCCTCTGTGCTCAGGCAAGAGTTAATACTCTCTGAGGGATCCCTTTGTCAGCTCCAAGAGAAAGCCCTAGTGCAGATCATCAGCTCCTGGCAACAACAGATCCCTTTTTGACTATCTGTTCTCTGTCTTGTGCAGCTACGGCGGATGCAAGAGATGCTGCAGAAGATGCAGCAGCAGATGCAGGATCAGTGAGATGCAGGTACTCGAAGGGCAGAGGGAATCCCCCAGTGACCATCTGAGGCCTGACAAGAGCTGTGGATGTTTAGAAAAGATTTCCCATTGTACAGAGACTTGTGGGCAAGAGCTGCACCTGCACCCTCTAATTTATTAGCAGCAGTGCTGGCTTTGTGGTCAGCTGGATTGTGGAGAAAGCTGTTCACTTAACAGTTTACTGATGTGTATTTCTTTTTTAATAATTATTCTTTTCTTTTTTCTTAAAAAAAAAAAAAGAAAGAAAATAGCCTGGGAAGTCTCTAAGGCATCCTAAAAAAAGAAAAAAGAAAAGGAAAATATATCTCCCTTTCCCATGTACTAATCTCTAGTTTGGGAATGCTCTGGTATTTAAAGTCCTGGTTTCTCTGGTGTACGAACTTGAAGACTATCTGTGTCAATGCACGTAATTGTTTACTCCCAACTGAGGTGCTGTGCCCCCCTCCCTGTTCCCCTTGTCTGGGGCCAGCACAAGTGTTGTAAAGGCAGCCGTACCCTCGTGTGACTTTGACCTGCACTGCTTGGGCTCCTCAGCCTCTGTCCAGCTCTGGCCCAGACATATGGGGCTGGGAGTTTCTCTGTGCACTGACCTGCTCAGGGGTCCTGATGGTTTGTCTGGGTTATTTGTTTAATTGGTTGGTCCTGGTTTTCCTATCAAGAAATTCCAGATCTTTGCAATGAGCAGCAAGGGATAGAGTCTCTTGGAATCAATTAGAAGAATATGTCTTCTACTACTCTTGGTTATGTCTTTCTGGCAGAGAGGATGAGTTGTTGACTACTGCCTTCAAGGAGGAGATGATGGGAGTGAGCACCTTTCCAGCCATGGTTTCCTCCCACAGCAGCTGGGATGTGTTGGTAGAGGAACCTCAGGGCCCTGCAGTAGTTGGCTGAAGGTATCTCATGGTTTAGCACTGGTCATCCAGCTGCATTGTGTCTCCAGTGTCTGCTCTGAAAAGCACCATGGCAGCCAGAGTGCTTGGCCAGGACTGCTTTGGAGGGGATAGAAACCCTAGGGCTGAAATCCAACCCCAAAAGCAGAGCTGTGCCCAACCCCCAGGCTTTGTGATCCCACAAGCACGTTGCTGTCTCTCAGCTTCTCCTGGGGAAGGGGGCAGATCTGTAGGCTTTGTAACAGAGATCTGCAAGCCACCTGTCCAGGCAGGTGTTGGGTCAGTGTGGCAGGTGCAGGAGTGTCACTGCTGTTGCATTAAGGAGCCGTTATGCCACAACTCCATGGGGCTGAGCACAGCCCAGCAGACTTGGCACTTGTTCCCCTGCCCTTCCCCTGGGACTCAGTCCTTCTCCCCCACCCCAGTCCAAGACTCTTCCTGTCTCAGTGCTGGGAAAGCTGGTGGATCTGCTGGGCAGAGATAAGAGCACTCTTTGGGCAGCAGCTTCTGTACTGTTCTTGCTTCCTGCAGTATTTTTAACTTTAGTCCAGCCAGAGCAAAGCCCCAGAGTGTGATGTGCCTGACAGGACAGGCATCACCAGCAACACTGCAGCGCTCACAGGTAATCAGGGCTGTTGGAGGAAGAGATGTTTGGCTCTGCCCTGTGACTCCAGGGAGTTCTGCCATGGGCTGGGCCCTTCTGCTTTTCAGGCTTCTGGCCTGATTCCTCTGTCCCCCTTTCTCCTTTTGTATCTGCGCCTCCATCTCTGGCTCTCCCCAGTAGATATCCCTGTATAGGAAACATCTTGTTGGCCAGGAATAGCCAGGCCCTGAATTTTTTTATTAGGCCCTGTCTGTGTCTGATTCCCCTGTGGGACTTCAGAGTCCTGATCAGGGCTTGTCCAGGTGGTGAGTAGGTTGGCTGGTTCCAGTTATTCACTGTACAGAGGTTCTGCTTAACCTGAACATGGGCTGTAGGGGCAGGGGAGAGACCCCAGCACAGTGTGGAAGGACAAAGCAAGGATGGAAGCCCCTTGGCAGAGAGGTGCAAGCTGGGCAAGAGCAGTGTCCAACAGCATTGTGGGTTTTTTTTCTTTCATTCTCCCCTGTATTGGGCTCGTAAGTGGCAGTGGCAGTGCCAGCCTAGGAGAGGGGAAGGGTTCAGCTTATCTTCAATAACTTGCAGGACCCAGGTGCTTTAAGAGGAAATACAACCTTTCTTTGTGCGATGTGCTTACTTAAACAGTGGAGTATCCTGAAACAGGAGCTTCTTCTAGATTTTCTGGAGCTGGTTTGCTGCTGTCTGAAGCAGGACTGCTGAGTTCTCAGCTTTATCTGTGCTAACATAATGGGAAACATCTTGCAGTACCTGTCCCCTCTTTTTTTACACTAGTCTTGTCTGTGAGGAAGATGTTCTGTTGCAAATGAGCCTTGTCAGCTGGATATATTCCTCTTTTGAACAGATTAATTCCTAGAAGATAAAGGAGAACTTTACCCTTTAGCATGGACATAGAGGAGCTGACAGCTTTTCACCTGGGCTGTGTGTGGAAGTGCTGTGTGCTGCTGAGAGCACAGGGTACACTGTTCACAGACAGGCAGGACTGCTGAAAGTGAATCCACCCAGGTCTCTCTGGGTGAGAAAGTCTCCATCAGCTCAGTGCACATGGCCTACATCAGGACATCAAGTTGATAGTCACAAGTTTGTCCTCTCCAGAGAGCTGAGCCTTTGGCTACCAGATGGCAAAGTTGGTTCAAGTTGCTCTTAGAAAAAAATACACAGGAGTGAGGCACCAGAGATGGCTTCTACAGAGGGACAGTGGTACTGCTGAAATCACGACTCCATGTAGGAGGTTCCCTTCCCAGAGCACCAGAGTTTGGAGGCTGTTTGGAAGGGGATTAGAGACTGACTTTGGGGGGCACCAGGGATTTAGACTCTGGCCTGGAAGATGGCATCTGTTTATTGAAACAGTGTTTTGTACTGCTGCATTTTACTGCACAATAAGTGGCGAAGAGACTCCTGAACAAATGCAGCCTGGCCATTTGGCTCTGGCAGTGAGTAGTGTGCATGGAAGTAATTTAACACCTTCCCTCACGCAACCCTCCACAGCCTCATATGCAACCCTGGCATCCCCAGGCACATTCCCACACCTCTGCCAAGCTTTGCCCTGCTGGGTGAGTTGCCGCAGGAGTAGTGTCCTATTCCACAGAGCTGCCCCAAGCTGCATCTGGGGCTGTCGGTATAATACCTTGGACCTTTTGCCTGACTGAAGAGGGAGCTGTGGCATGAACTCGTTATGTGCTGCTGCTGTGCTGGTCCTGCCTGTGCAGTCCTTGCTGCCTCCCTGCATGCCTCCCCCAGAGAAGGATGGGGTCCCACTCTTCACGCTCCGTGATGGTGTTCCCTGCCCCTCTTCACAAACTCTTCCACTGTGCTTTAACGCTGGCTTGCTCCTGCATTGCAACTTCCTCACACCCTGTTCCATTCCTAGGCTCTTTGTTTACTGTCCATCTGTTGGGTCATTATAATATATATTTTTTTTTTGTAAATTTCTGTTTGAAAATTTTGTCATTGTGAACAAAGAAAAAAGAAACCCTTTAAAACATATCCATTTTATTAAATGATTATTGTTATTATTATTAATGTTTACTACCTGAATTTATCAGTGAAATAAATACATTCAAAAAAAACCAACCTCTTTCCGTTTGCTTTTCAGTCCTCTTGAGCATGGGTGATGCCTTATGGGCAGGAAAGCAAAACTGACAATGTTTTTCCTTTTATCTTATTCTGTAGGAGCAGGTTCCAGGCAGGGCTTCCTTCATAGGATTTTTGGCCTATTTATGTCAGAAGCTAGACAAGATGATCTTGAAGTTCTTCTATCCTTAAGCTTAGGAGTGGTGTCTAAGTCAGCAGTGGGAAGCTGGCAGGATCCAGTCCCAGGAAATCCATTTTGTAAGTAGCCAGAGGAGCGTTGTTGAGTCTGTGCTGTGTGAAGAGTCAGAATGGGTCTGGCTCTAGATCAGCTCCATGCCACACCTGACTTGAAGACCTGCCTATGAATCAAGTTAGCACCAAATGCATGAGACAAGGTAAGTTTGCTGAGCAGATTTACCCTGCAGTAAGTCAGGCAGCTCCCAAGTGGAAAGCAGGCCCTGCAGGAAAAACTGGCTTAGTTTGTTAGCCTAAGATCTCTTTCCCACTATGCCTGCCTGCCACAGTGAAACAACTGGAATAATCTGCTCCAACTTTCTAGAAATTTAAAGCTTAATTGTCTTGTTTAGAGCATCAGAGTTTTTTCCTTTGGATACGGCCAAATTCTGCTGTTGTTTACATGTTAAATTCTCTGAACATCAGCACATTCATGATGTTCATCATTTCTGCTCTGTAACAGTGTGCACAGTACAAGGTTATGGAGAGTTGGGCCCAGTGGGGGCAACAATTTCACAATGTAATTCTGGTGGTCCTATCCTAAGGAGTATTGTCAATGCCTAGAGTCAGGCTGATGGCAGAAAAATGTCTGTGAAGGTGCTATGGCCTTGAGGAGACAAGATTCTGCCTAAATGCAGTTTTGACCCTTGGACTTAACTGTTCAAGTATTTGTGTAATGCAGCTTCTGAATAAAGGATGTGGTCAGTCTATCTCAGTAACTGCAAGCAGCACTTGTTGAGAGATGTCAACTCAATTGGCTACTGCAAGAGCAGTCCCTCAGAGCACTATCTTTCCCAGTCTGTCATCTTTCCAATGAATCTAGTTTATTTTGATGTAGACAGTGAAACACCAAGAGTTGTATTTTACTGCTGTAACAATCATGAGAATCATGCAAATACCTGGAGGTTCTATCTCCTTGGCTCAACTATTGACACCAGTGTGGTCACTGGAAGTCCATTTCTTTCAGCAGATCTTCCACTGCTAATTAGGAGTAGATTTGTGTCACTGCTTCAAGGGAAACCTCAGAGTCAGCACATTGCAAAGTGCTAGGTCTCACCATTCTGCCAAATACAGCCTTTGTGATGAGATGGGAAGCCGAAGGTCACAGTGCTTAGGGACTATGGTACAAAGCTGTAAGATCAGCTTCCATTTTGAAAGGCATTTTGAGTGCAGTTGACACTTTATGATGTTACTGTTGGACTAAGCATGTGGGCCCAGAATCACAGGTGTTAGTACTGCCAGCATCTCTCCCAACAAACGTGTTCTTGCAAGCAGTGTCAGCTTTCATTTCTTGGAAAACTTGTTCAATGAAGCCTCAGCTTCCGGTGACACGCAGCAAACTTGCAGGAAGGCCTCATGTGGGAGGTGTCCCTGGGATAAGCCTGACTCTTTATCTTGCCATCCAGCTGCAAGGGGATTATCCGGGAGCTCAGCTATGCAGCTGCAAACACTCTTGTGCTGGGTGGACTGCCTTGAGACCTTCCTCTTGTGTTATAAAGAAAGCAAGGATTGAACTACTCTGGTAAGTCAACAGAGCAACTTTCTGTGTCTTTTTGTTGTTTGTTTGGTTTTTTTTGTTGGTGGTGTTTTTTTTGTTTGGTTGCTTGGTTTTGGTTTGTTTTTTTTCTTTTTATTTAGTTGACAGATTGCACAGAAAAGCACTGCCTTGTTGCAGGTATGTGTGGTTGTTCTCCTAAAGAAGTTATAGCAGCTCACGTGTTCAGTGGTGGCATGAGACTGCAGTACAAAGACAACTCACTGACCCATGTGTCCCAGCATGGTCCAAGCTCCAGAAGATTATTTACCTGTTGCAGGTGAATAATCCACTGATCTCTGTGCTCTGGTCAGCACCCACTCTGCTGGCCCAAGACTGTTTATCACTTCTTTCTAAAACTGGGAAGGTTATTTTTCACTTGCAACAGTAAATTTATTTCTGAGTCTCTTGCAATTTGAATGAACAAAGCTTTTCTTGCAGGTGTAATTCAGAGACATAAGACATGAGCAGTTTCATATTCTAATTTTGGTTCCTTGACATAAATTTTCTTGGCTACCCTAGTAATGCACCTCCAGTAATGCTCAAAATACAAGCAGCTCTTGTACACTACAGAGAAATAGTGAAAATTAATTTGATGGCTGCAGCTGAGCCTCCCAGTAGACATCTGTTCATATCCCACCTCAAATCCATGGTTAGAAGACCAGGAACATTCCCTTTCCTGTAATGAGAGACCAAGAATTTGCACAATACCTCTTTTACTCTGTTCTTTTCAGAGCTCTCACATCCCCTGTGAAGGACACCAAATTCACCCAGCTTGAGCAGCTCATCCTCAGAACAAACCAACGAAAGACCTGAGCTGTGGTGTCAGTCCTAGAGTGTGTGGTGTCTACTTGCTTGGTCTTCACTTCATCCAGTCTCAGGAGACTGTTTGCAGGTGAAGATGAATAGTGGAATTCTCTTATTGTTTCTCCTTGGCTTCTTCCCATTTGTGATACCCATGTGCCCTGTGCCATGCAAATGTGCCACCAACATTATTGATTGCACCTCAAAAGGCCTAACTGTAGAAAAACTACCTGTTGCTTTTCGCCCTTCAGCTGAAATTATCCACCTTGGATACAACAAGCTCACCTCTATTCCCAGTGGGCTCTTTGACAACCTAAAGAGCCTCCAGGTAGTCTACCTGCAGGGCAACCCTTGGGAATGCAACTGTGACATCCTCTACTTGCGCTCCTGGCTCCAGTGGCAGCAGAACCGGACCTTATACAGGGATGTGAGATGCACCTCCCCAGCTCACCTGCAGGACCGGATCATTGCCTATCTGACAGAAGACGAGATCATCTCCACATGCCAGTACTGGTACTGCAGCCTGGCGCTCCTGTCTCAGCTCTGTCTCTTCATCCTCCTTTTCCTCCAGGGTATCTTGGTTATCTTCGTCATTGTCTATCTGCAGAAATTTAGGAGAATGACTGCTGAAGCCCAGAGCACCACCCGAGATCTACACCAGCATGTAGACACCTGGGTATCTTCTTCAGGAAGACCCTACAACCGTGATTAACATTGCAAGACTGAAGACCCTCCTCCCCCTTGGGTGATGCTGTGCCAAGGTCATGTGGTTTATGGTATCCAGAGGGGACAATTCAGTGCAGCATCTGATCCTGACTGCAGTCTGAAGCAGAACTTGAACTGATCTTGCTGTATTTCTAAAGACCTGATTTTGTATATTTTAATGCTTTAAACTCCTTAGCATGATCTTAATTGCTTTGCTGAGCTGAGAGTGGTTTTGGTTTGGTAGACTAAGGAAATGATAAACTACAGCAACCAGAAGTGACCGAAACGGCTCATAAGCTCATAGGGGTTACGGTACTCGATCCTTCCTGTGCTAGCGTACTTCAGCCATACTCTCCACAATGTTTCTGGTTGCAATGGGTCAGGTGAGTACAGAGGTGGGCAGTGAATAGTTAAGTACTGGACTAGGACAGTGGAGAAAGTTTCCTTGGTGCTACCACAGCTTGCCTTAGTAACTCTGGACAAGTGACTTAGTCCTCCCCTGCCTCAGTTTCCCATCAGTAAAGGGAAAAGGATGTTTCTTCTTGCCTGAAACATCTTTTCCAAAGTTCTTCTGTGGGAGGAGGGGAGGGGATGTTTAGAAGCCTACCTATTTTACCCTAAGTTCATGACTTTAAATTTACTTAAATTTTAATACTGACTTCAGCATCTACAGAGTCAGACTGGGGTCCTGCATGTTTATGAGAAATTCATCCTGAAGCCAAGAGTTGTTGAGATCAGAGGGTCTTCCTGACTGTGTTTGTACAGCACCTGGCACAAGAGATCTGGTCTTTGGAGCCTCAAACTGCAAAACCCACTAATGTGCCTACTGCTGGCTATGGGCATAATTGAAATAAAATAATGATGTATGCTGACGTAAATGGCTTGGTTTTCCATCCTACACTAGGTATCTTGCACTCTGTCGTGCTCCCTGGCAGTTTCTCACAGTCCCTTATACTGAAACTTTGCGTCAAGCAAAACAAATACCAAAGGCAGGTGGAGATGTTACCAGAAGTTCACCACAGAGTTAAACTTCGACAGCTACCCTCTCCCACAGTGGGCCCGTCTACATGTGGAGTTTCATCTAGTCCCACCAAGTTCCGCTCAGTTTTGTATGTCGCGGGCTGG
>JAAGNO010019320.1:2351-12745 GCA_033439905.1 Ceryle rudis
TTTCATTAAACTGCCTTTGTCTTAACCCAGAAGTATCATCTTATTTTCTTCCCCCTGGTCCAGCTGAAAGGAGGAGAGGGGAGGGAAGCGATAGAGCAGCTCGGTGGGCACCTGGTGCCCAGCCAAGGTCAAACCACCACAGGGACAGAAAGTATTATTTGTCTCTGTTAGGAAATACAGTTGCATGGAGTCGAGTTCAGCTTCACACTGCTGCAAAAAAGGAAAACTCGGGTTCAAAATGCCGTTGGAGGTGTTAAGTGACTACAGCGTGTTGGTAGAAAGTGAAGTTTTTTGTCTGCCCCTGAGTCTGTTCAGTGCTTCTGTGTATTCCCTGGTAAATAACTTCACTGTCTTGCTGACCTGCTGCTCGTCGTTAATTTTAGGACTGCTGGAGAAAAGTTTTTACTTTAGCCAGCTCAAATTACTGGGATTTCAGCACAGAATGAAAATGCTGAGTCACTGGGATTCCGTGTCAGTGCAGAAACACAAGTGAGAGGGTTTAAATGGCTCCAAGCTGGTCTCTCCAGTTAGCAAGCGATGAAACTTCCCTGGGTTTACTTATTCCTTTGGTTTCGTTCCAGTTCTGCTGCACACAGCAACTGCCAATGGCTTCCAGATGGTGACCAGCGGGGCTCAAAGCAAAGCAATCAACGACTGGCTCATACCCAGCGTGGAGGTGAGTTGTATACGGATTCAAACTGCCAGTGTTGATGGGATGCCGCCTTTTGTTGGGGCTTCATCAGGCACTGGGACTGATGGGGCAGTTGGGGAGGGGGTTCAGCCAGGTGAGTGTCTGAAGGCCTCTGAAGTGAGGCCGCTGCGGACTCGACAGGCGTGTAGAAGCTGGGCTGTGTCTCCAGGCACACGAGAGGTGCTGATGGGTGACGCTCGTCTCTTTCCTCTGCAGGGAAGGCTGACGGGGCTGGGGGGAGAAGACCTGCCCACTGTGGTGATAGTTGCCCACTATGATTCTTTTGGAGTGGCTCCGGTGAGTACTTTTTTTCTTGCAACTCTCTGTTCCTGGCTTTTTGTCCCCTGTGGCCTCTGCCCCTCTGTTTTTTCTTTGCCTTAAAAGACGTGGGGCAGTTACAAGCAGACGTCTCTGTGGCGTGCTGTCTTGGAAGGCTGCTCTGGTATGTGAGAATGGGTGTAGCGTTGTCACCTTGTCTCTGTGCCACTCCTCCTGCAGTGGCTGTCCCACGGTGCTGACTCCAACGGCAGCGGTATCTCTGTGCTACTGGAACTAGCCAGGCTGTTCTCCCGGCTCTACACCTACAGACGTACCCACGCTGGGTAAGAAACCACCCTGTTCTTGGTTGAACGTGTGTAGCTGAGATAAGAAGGGCTGTTGCTCCAGACCTGCAGAGTGTTACAAATGGTTCTTCGCTTCCTTTGCTCTGGTTTGTTTCCCTCCAAGTACAGCTGCTGTTACTGGGCAAGCTCCTTCCTTTGGTTTCTTTGCTGTAGCTCTGCTCAGGCTTGGGGATGAGTGGAAGGAGTAATGTGGGAAGTGGATTCTGTCCTCAAGTGCTGGGAACATCCCCCTTTTACCCCATCCTGACACTGCCTTTGTACGTGGCGTGTTGGGAGTGCTTGTTAATGGACAGTTTGCCTTGAATGTCAGGTGATGGCACCTCCACGGCCGGCTGAAGGAGTTCTGTGGCCGTGGAGAGTGGAGTGCTGACACTTCTCTGTTGCCTTTGATGTGACAGGTACAACTTGCTGTTCTTTGCATCTGGGGGTGGCAAGTTTAATTATCAAGGCACCAAGCGGTGGCTGGAAGACAACTTGGATCACACTGGTGAGCAAAGGGCTGGTGTTTCCAGCATGTTCTGTGGCAAGGCCTCTGTTCATATGACTGTGTTAAGTGACTGGTATGAAGAGAAAGCTGAGAGGGGATCTTGGTAATGTCTATAAATATCTGAGGGGTGGGTGTCAGGTGGAAGGGGTCAGGCTCTTTTCCATTGTGCTCAGTAACAGGACAAGGAATAATGGGCATAAGCCAGAGCACAGGAGGTTCCACCTCAACAGGAGGAGAAACATTTTCATGGTTAGGGTGACAGAGCCTGGCCCAGGCTGCCCAGGCAGGTTGTGGAGTCTCCTGCTCTGGAGACTTTCAAACCTCCCTTGGCTCTGTTCCTGTGTGGGCTGCCCTGGGTGACCCTGCTCTGGCAGGGGGGTTGGACTTGGATCTCCAAAGGTTCCCTCCAGCCCCCACCGCTCTGTGATTCTCCTCAACCTTCTGTGAGCTTTCATTGCTTTTTGGGGATGGAAATCCCAGTGCAAAAAATAGCAATAAAGGTTTGGATTTTTCTGTTCCAGATTCCAGCCTGCTGCAGGACAACGTAGCGTTTGTTCTCTGCCTTGATACTCTGGGCCGAGGCAACAGCCTTCATCTCCATGTCTCAAAGCCTCCCAAGGAGGGGACCTTGCAGCACGCCTTTCTGAGGGAGCTGGAGATGGTAAAGAAAAGCATTTTAGGTAGATGGGAACTCGGGACTTATTGTGGGGAGCTAGAGCTGTCCAAGAGAGAGGGGAAGGAAGGAAGATGTGACGAAAGGGTGTGCCATGGAAATATTTCATCTATTGTTTACGGTACCTTGATTTGAAGTGCAGACAAATCCTCCTGCCACACTCCCAGCCGAAGCAGGCTGTCTGCTGTGTTTTCCACTGTACTTCCCTGTGGCTTGTTGCTTGCAAAAGCTACCCTGTAGTGACATTAAACCAGCTTTTTTTTTGACAATAAACCAACTTTTTAGTGGCAGTAACTGCACCTTACCGGCGGAAATGCATTTACCCTCTGGAACGCAGACCAGAATGTGTCTAAGTGGACTGGGCAGTGCAAGATGGGACCCTGTAGTGGGCAGCGTGACACCCTGCGTGGCTTGTCCTTTCCCTCAGGTTGTTGCCAGCCAATTCCCAGAGGTGAAGTTTTCCATGGTGCACAAGAAGATCAACTTGGCCGAGGACATGCTGGCGTGGGAGCACGAGCGGTTTGCAATCCGACGCTTGCCAGCGTTCACCATCTCCCACCTGGAGAGCCACCGGGACAGCCTGCGCAACAGCATCATGGATAGGAGGTTAGAGGCCTCAGGGAGGCTGCAGTTGAAATCTAAACACCAGTTGGCCTCGTGACTGCTTATGCTACTCTGATGGCCAGGGGATGGGGTGGTTGTTAGGGGGAGCTGATCCTGTTGACAAGTCCGTAATCCCCTCTTTTGCTTTAGGGCACAAATAGACATTAAAGCTCTAACCAGGAATACCAGGATCATTGCTGAGGCTCTGACAAGGGTCGTCTACAACCTAACAGACAAGGTAAGAGCTGCCCATCATGCGTTGCTGGCCAGATCTGTCCTGTCCAATCGAGTTTGCTCTCACCAATAGCCTGGTTTGTTGGCCTTTTTCCCTTGCAGGGAGCACCTGCAGATCTGCAGATCTTCACGGATCAGATGGTGAGCATGGGGTGTTCTTGTAACCTGTGGGAAGGAGGACTCGAGTCTGGGAGAGAGGTCTGGTCTCAGCATACGTGTGGTTGACTCCCTTTCTTCGGTGGTGTTTTTCTACAGCAGATCCAGGAGGAGCAACTAGAATCAGTGATGGACTGGCTGAGCAGTCAGCCCAGGGCTGCCCAGCTGATCGATAAGGACAGCACCTTCCTCAACACCTTAGAATATTGTATGGGTCGCTACCTGAAGGATGTCAAACAGCATCATGTAAAGGCAGACAAACGGTAAGAGGTGAAAGAGCCAGCCAGGGCTAGCGAACTGGCTTCCCCTTCAATGAATTTGGTCTCTGAGCTGCAACTCTTCTGGCTTCTTGGCACGTAGCTGGACGTGGCTGCTCTTTTCTGGTCTCCTGTCGGTTTCGGTTCGCGCGCTCTGTCCTCCCTGTATCGTTCCTTGCAGCACAGAAACAAGTCCCAGCAGCTCCCTCTGCCTGAAGAGCTTGTTTTATCGTTGTTTTGGTTCCACCCTTCCCACTCAGACTGCAGGAAGAGACTGAAGTCCCCTGGAAATCTTTAATTGCAGAAAGGCACCTTCCTTGCTGTCTGACCTACCTGGCTTAAAGCAGCTTAATGAACCCTGTGAGGCATCTTCCACGTGCCTCTCCTGAGACAGCTCAACAGCATGTGGTCTGAATTGTGTCCTTAGTCTCCTGACTGTAGGAAAAGAAAGACTTGACAACTAAAAGCAGTTCAAAATCAGTGCACGAGGTGGTCGTGCTTACCTGTCAGTGGTTGGATGAACTCCTTGGGAACAGAGGGCTGGGCTGTCCTTGCTGCAGCGTCAACAAGTGTAAAACAACCGGATGAATTTCTTCTTTTCACAGGGACCCCGAGTTTGTTTTCTATGACCAGCTGAAACAAGTGATGAACGCATACAGGTATGGGCTTCCCCTGGGCACGTTGGGCTGTTGTCTCGCCCCGTGGCAGTACCTGCTGTGGCAGCTTCACGTGTTCTTTCTTTATCACAGGGTCAAGCCGGCGATTTTTGACCTGCTCCTGGCTGTCTGCATCGCAGCCTACCTTGGTGTTGCCTACGTTGCAGTGCAGGTAAGAGAAGAGAAGCAGGAGACGGATGTGTTTTCTTTATAAATCACATCAGCTCCAGTAACTGGTGCTCAGTCAGTTGTGGAAACGTGAAGCTCCGTGCCTGGGCCAGTCAGCTGAAATTCAGGGGGTTTAAGTGTTAAAGCCCCTGTGAGCTGGGCTCTGATTCTGGCTGGGCTCTCTGAAGAACATAAATAAGCACAGATGATCTTAAAGGTCTTTTCCAGTCTAGGAAACTGTGTGATTCTGTGAAAGGGAAATATTTTAGGTCAATCTACATTTTGCTCTCATTGTGTTATTTGTCTATATTATTTGTTTGGGGAAACAACAACTGTTTAATAATCTGATGTAACAATATAAATGTGAGGGGAAACAGCTGTAATTCCTGTCAGCTATCTTCATTAATTTGCTATTACAGATTATTTGAAGCCTGGCTCTTGTTCTATCTGTCAGATACCTGAAATAGCTGTTATCGAAACAAAACACAGTTAATCAAAGCAGAATCAAAAGAGGAATTAAGCGAGTTTCCAAGTCACCGGTGAAATGGTGAAAGAGAAGGTCCAGTTCAAGGATTGTGAATTCCTGGGAATCTCTAGTGTTTGCCTGGTTACTTATATTTTTTTTTTCCTTCTGTTTCCAGAACTTTGGTCTCCTTTACAAGATGATTCAGAGATTATCCCTTAAAACCAAGCAGCAGTGAAGCAACGACTCGTCACCCGCGCAGCAGCACTGAGCCATCGGTGAGCCCATCAGGAACCTTCTGCCTTCCATTGAATCCTGCTGTTTCTCTTCCTCTGTCTCCTCTTTGCTACTCCGTAGAGGGGAGAAAGGCAGAAAGAAAATGAAACTTTAACTCTTGTGCACCTTTTAAGTGCTTTTCTTCACCTTCTTCCCCTGACTCGCACCGTGTCTGTTTTCCTTTGCTTTTTGGCGAGGGAGAGGCTCGGAGACTTCAGTAGATCCTCCAGGTTGTTTAAACACTGAAGGGCTGATTCTGAGCAGCTTTTATGAGTGTAAAACCAAGCCCAGCACCTTCACAGACACATGTGCCATACAAACCAACTCTGGAAACTGAAACTCCAGAGTGGAGTGATGTGGTTTCTCTGCCCAGCAAACAAAGACTTAAAAGGAAGGGGGGAAAAAAAGAAAAAGTGCACATGCAAATTAAAGAGAATATTATTAGCATGTTTTCTTATGGCAGCTCTTCCCTAAGTTCCCTCCCTGGCTTTCAGAGGATGTTCTGAGCAGGCAGTGTCTGCAGCGAGCACCTTGTGGTTTTAAGTCTGTGCAATAACTCGTTCTCTTCTAAGAGGTGCACTGTAAACAATCCTGTCTGAAAATGAGGGAAGGTGGTTCAAACGGGTTCCTTGCATTAGGGTTCTCAACAGGACAGCTTCTCTCTGTCTGTTGGAGGATGTCTTTGGCTGTTGTACTTGATTTCTCTTAAAGTTTATGGTCCTCGAACAGTTCCCGGCTGCCACCACTCTCTGCTAAACTCTTGGGTTTTTAAACTCTTGGGTTTTTAAGGGGTGTTCTACGGTCCCAACAGCTGCAGGATCGTGTTCTGTGCTGTTCCATGTATTGAAATGAGCTGGTTATATGAACAGCAAGAGCAGCCCAGCTCCTGCCGAGCTCTGCTCTGTAATCCCTTCAATCTTCATCCCTCAGTTTTCACTTCCAGATGGGTTCTGGATTTGGGGGGGGTGGGGGGGTGGGTCCTGTGTTCACCTGCATCTCAGGGTTTCATTTCACATTTTTCAGCACTGTTATTTCTGGAAACACTGTTCCTGACCTGCACGTATGAGCAAGTTCCCAAAGTGCTTGTTGCTGTCCTTTCATGTGCTGCCCCCAGTATGTATGAAGGGAGGCAGGTCACTTAGCCATTAAAAAGCAAAAGAAAACAAAATGTGAAGTTTTATGAATGTCATTTTAAACATGGCTGTTTCTAGAACTGTACCTAAGAGAGTGTGTCTTGGAACACACGTTCTCTGTCGCTTTTATCCTTGAGCAAGCCTTATTTTTAGTTTGCTGATGCTCCTGGACGGAGGGAGCTACGTAGTCGCTCAAAATAGTTGCCAGTGCTGTGCAAAGGTCATCGGGACCAGCCAACCAGTTGCTCAAGCATCGTCATCATCTTAAGGTTAAGTCTTTCTTCAATTCCACCCTCCAAGGTAAGCAGGAGCCTTGTCACCACTTTCTGGTGAGAGCTGAATGCCTTTTCTGGGCAGTGTTGCACTTTGTTCACCCTCAAGTCCTTCTGGAAAATACATCAAGGTCCTGACTAGAAGTTGTAGTGCAGTTCTAGGAGATGTCCTGACTGAACACTTCCCTCCTGACACTTAGCAGTCTTTGAGTCCTTTCTGTGACGTGTTCTATGCACGTGGAGTCTCTTCATAGGTCACGGTGACTACCTTTTAAAATTAAATGACTACTTGTATCTAAAATAGTGTCTTTTAGAGAGGCTAAAAAGCTCTTGGGGGTTGGAGGGAAGGTGTGCCCTTAGGTTTGGGGTTTTTTTACACAAAGAAGTTTTGAGCCCTGCATCCTTGTCCGTGCTACCGCGGCTGTGCGCGCTTGTTAGAAGAGGAGTTGTTGTGGCTGGTCCCCGTCCTTGTCCCGTGGTTGGGGACCAAAGCCCTGATTTCCAACCATGTTTGTTTTGCTGTAGTCTCCTTGGAGTGCCCTCACCCCCTGAGGTGTGTTTTCTTGTTCTTCAAAGGAGCTTTTCTTTTCCCGGGAAGCGTGCTGGTGACAGCAGCTCGCTGTGCCCTCAGCAGGTGGCACGACACCAAACACTCCTGAAATATCCACCCTACAGGGAAACTTGCCTAGTTCTGATCTTTTGAGTGCTTATTTAAAACACCTCTCTCCGTGCACAAAGCGTTTGTGATGCTCCTCTGCCAAATAAATTTATAACGACTTCATAAAGTGCAGGAGCAGCTGGAAGATGGAGCCTTGATTGCTTCCCTCTGCCTTTAGAGGCTGCGTGAGGTGTGCTATGAAGGCTCTGGCCTGCATAGTTTGGAACATGCATGGTATGGGGGCTATCTGAAGAGCTTCTCTAGGTTCTAAATATCTGGAAGCAGTTTCAGAGGCCTCCAGCTGCATCCTCCCTTTCTAGTGTGCTCCATGTGGAGAGGGGGTGTCGTCTTCAGCAGATTATTTCACCACGCTGAATGAAACTCTTGTTACTTCCCTGAGTAAAATAGAGAAGGAAAAAAAAAAAAAACAAACCCCACCAAAATTATTATCCTGCTGCAGCTTGGCTCGAGGCATGTAAAATTTGAGAAGAACAGAACAGGCCCAGAGCATTCTTCCTTGTGGTGGAGGCTATCAACCTTTGGTCTTGCAGATGAGAAGCTCAGAGTTTGACTCTAAACTTCCACCGTGGCCAACCCAGTGGGGTTGCAGCTCTGTCCCTGTCCAGGCTGTAGCATTAAAGCAAACGCTTTATAGCTCCTTCTGGTCTCACCAAGAACCTGATGTGGTGCCAGAAGCCAGGGGCAGCTCTGGGAAGGAAAAGAGGGCAGGGGTGAAGGAGGGAGAGATCACAAACCTGAAGGTGGTTGGGTTAGTGCATCGTGCTCTCTATTGTCCTAGGATCTGACTGGATCCCTTTTGGGTATCTCTAGCTGGCTGCCATAAAAAGTAGTTTTTAGTGGAGAGAAGTGTAGATTTAGTTTTGATTAAAGTGCACATGCACTGAAATGAGCTGCCATAGTCCAATTCCAGCTTTCTCCTGCTTATCCTGGGAGTGAACTTAGTTCCCCAGTTGCTGGTCTGGGAAGTTGACAGAGAAGCTTGTAAAAACAACAACAAAAAAATCCCAACCCCCAAGAAGAATGGTGTCACTCCCCGCTGCAGCCTGCCTGGTCAATTGTGGCACCACCACAGTATGCCAAGGCAGAGATCCAACCGCTGTTCTGGTGAAATAAAAGCTCTCTGGTGCCGCAGGAGAGCTCTGTGTCGCTGATTCTCTTTGCCCCAGTTTTTACCCATCCCTTTTAGCAGGAGTTTGGCCGGGCCTGGAAGGAAGAAGCACGGAACACGTACATCCACGTATTGCTAGGGGCTAGCACTTGATGCTTCTGGCCATAAACCAACTTTCTCTGCAATCTTTCTGACTTTACCTGTTGTCCTGGCGCTGTCAAATTCTGCAGCTCCCAACAAGAAAAAAAATAACATAATCTGGTTTTCCAACAGGGTTTAAGCACTGAAGCTGTTCTCTCTGCTCCCACCCGTCCAGGTGCTAACGGGGATGGTGGGCGAGCAGGTTGGACTGGTGTAGCTGCTCTCCCACCTGAGAGGTGGTTCCTGGTGGTGAATTAATCACTGTCCCGCAAAACGAGCTCCGCGCTTGTGCTCAATGCTAAGAGGAAAGACCCTGAAGCCACAACGGATCTCAGTACCCCACTGTGGCTGGAGGAAGAGTCAGCACCATCTGTTTAGGTGTTGAAAACTGCAGCTACCCCCAAACTGTCATGGGGTTTGGGCTTATTTGAAATCCCGGGGCCTCACGTTGTTCGTAGCACAAGCCAAAATACCGAGCTGGGTTTTATGTTTAAGAGCAGTTCAGTCTCCACTTCCTTTTCCATCTGAAAGGATGGGGGTGCTGCTCCGTGTCTCTCCACACTGGGCCTTGGGGGTACTCCAGGGTGGCCCCCTCTTTGCTCACTTTGAGCTGTTTAGTTTCCATCTGTAGGTACTGGATAGCAAAACTTCAAGGTTATCAGCTGGAATATTTGCAGCTCAGGAAAACCAACGTAAAACCCACTTGATTTATCTAGCAATGTTAACTCGATTATTTATCTCTCGCGTGTCCTAAAGAACAAATGTATATTGAGGTGAATATTTAAAAACTAATAGAAAATTCAATGTGGTTGATTTGCATATATTGTTGGTTTGGGTTTTTTTTTTTCTGACTATAAATGTAATAATATTAAGTATTTTAACGTTTGTTTTTATTTCCTTATTTATTTATTCCTTTTTCCCTGGGAAAAAAAAATAAACTGAGTAGGTTTGGTGAATGGATTTGTTAGAGAAATACTTGTTGCTGGAAGCTCAAAAACAAGAGAGGATTCTTGTATTACTTGAAAGAGGGGGGAAAAAAAAGAGGAGAGAATGTGTATATTTTAAGAGCTTACATCATCCCTTCTCTATAGTCAAAATAATATGACAGAAACCATTTCCAGACCAGGTGCCAGCACTTTTAGGTGAAGAAATTCCCATTGATTCAAAGGGTTTGTGCTGGTTTGAAGCAGCACAAGACACCTTCCGTACTGGGGAAAACTGGCCACCCCCACGCGTGCTCTGGGGGCGATTGTTGTGCTTCTGGCGTTAGCAAATGACTTTTTCAACCCTGATAAGCTATTGGTTCAAACTAGGAACTTGCCAGAGCTCTGGTCCTTGAGCAGGAGCCGGTCCAAGAGAAACCGGCCGAACACCGCGGGCTGGGGAAGGGGGGGTGTATTTTCATTCTGCCTCCTCCTCCTGGCCGAGCATCCACCGAAGGGTTCTCTCCTCGGCAAGACTTTCGAGCACGGGCCGCCCCACGCGTGTTGTGAGCCAGGTCTTAGCCGGGTTATTTGCCTCCCCTGCGGGCTGGGAACGTGCCGCGGGTCGGCCCTCGCCCGCCGTATCTCTGGCGCGGGGCAGGGCGGGTTCCGAGGCGGCTGCAGCACGTTGGGGTTCCCGCCAGCAGCAGAGCCAGGGCCGGGCCGGGCCGGGCCGGTTGACGCGCCCTGCGGGGCCGCTCGGCCCTCCCGGCTCAGGGAGCGGGCAGCGGGAGACTCGCGCTGCTCTAAACCCGCCGTGGGGCGGGGCATTGCGGGCAGCGCCCGCAGCG
>JAAGNO010019322.1:0-15640 GCA_033439905.1 Ceryle rudis
GGAGGATTCGGAGCAGGTCCCCCCGCGGTGCCTAACCCCGGGCCCGGCGAGGCGGGGGTGGGGAGCGCATCCTCCCGCCTTTCCTCCACATCCCAGCCTCCTTACGCCTGCCAGCATTCGAGTTCCTCCCCTGGGCACAGCGGTCAAGTCCGAGGGGGGTGCCTGCACCCCTAGGGACGCGGAGCTAAAAGGCCACCCAGGTCCCCGTGCGCCCAGCTCCAAGGCACGGGCGAGCCCAGATATTTCGGGTGACATCCCCTTCGCCCAGGCACAGTGGCTCAGTCCTAATGCTTTTCAGTACGTTAGGAACTCACACCAGACCGAGGTTGGTGAGAAGACCACCCTGCTGGGGTTGTGTGGCTTGGGGTGGGCGCATCCCGCGGAGGGGAGATGACTCCCACATCCCCAGGTGCCAAACACGAATGTTGTGCACATCCACTCGCTGTGGCATTGCCCCTGGATTAGACAGGGCTGTAGCTAAGGTATCCAGAACACCATCCACCCTTTTTGGTTCAGTGTAGGCCACAGAGAGCACTTTCTCAGCTCCTGTGTCCCTCAGCCACAAGTCCTGCTTGGCAGAGGAACCAGGCTCTTGGCTGTGATACAGTGTGATTTCTGCACCAAGATAACTCATTGGAAATAGTTGTCTGTATGTCAGCACTTTGGGACAGTAAGATCTGCAATTTGCTCTCAAAGTAGTCATCAAGGTCAAACCCAGATGGCAGTTTTGGGGTTGGTCTGGACTGGCCAAGAGGAAAAAAGAAGGAAAAAAAAAATTAAAAGAATGGCAAATTGTCTCTGCTAGGATTTCACAGCTAGGAATTTCCCCTAGAGAGGGAAACTGATGTCACAGCTGATCAGCTTTTTGTTACTGAAGTATAACCTCCAGAGCATAAACAGGGGCAGAGAGGTCTCTGAATCTGCAGAAGGTGTGTATTGCCAATCCCACAGGCAGACAGACAGAGACACCCAACATGAGCTTATGTTTGTTTTTCCACCAAGAGAAATGCTATTTTGAATTCAGCGCAGGAAGAGAGATTTTTTGACTCTTTCCACTCTGAACCATTTCCTCAGTGTCTGTACTTGGTCAGGAATTGGTCTTTCATGAGATCAATCTTTCTTAGAGAAGAGACCCTGCTGACTATAATGGGCATATTCATGGGCATAAGCTTCCCCGTGTGAAAGCATCTGCAGATTCTGGTCATCTGTTGCTCCTGTTTCCTCGTGTCTGTGTACACAGAGTGGAAAGTGGGAACATTGAAAAGGAACACTAAATGCAGGAATACATGCGTATCAGCAGGTATCTTTTCTTTTAAACCAGCTACGCTACACTGTGCTAACAGCAACTGTGTGTACTTGCAAGCACCAACTACACATCTGTGTGTGGACGTTTTGACCATTCTTTGGGGTTGTTTAAGAGTATTTAAACCAGCATAACCATGATGGGTGCTTGAAGCCCTTTCTTAAAGTCCCACAGACTCAAGCACCATCAGATATTCATCCTATCAGAACAGCACAAAGGACTGGTGAATTCACTGCGGCATGTTTACAAAACTCCCTAAGGGAGACCTGGTCTTAAAGCATGCCAGCATTTTTGTCAAGTAACAGAAACATGTGATGTCCAGAGGTAGAGCTAGAGCTGTTCTGTATTAGATACAATGACAAGCTTTTCTTTCTGAAGGAAGCGGCTAATAAAAGTGGAAAGAGGGAAAGAAAGTCTAGGGATAAGACTCTGACTTTTCAGAATGGGTAGGTACAGGAGGGAAATACTAGTTTCCAGTCTGGGGCCAGACAGCAGTCCACATTGTACAGTGAAGGAAAAGCAGACAGCTTTCAGCACACGTATTTCCAGACAAGTGGAAACAAAGTGTTTGAGGTTACCCTAAATGGAAAGCACAAACCAAAGCTTCAGTTGCTCATCCAATTCAGGATGCAGGCAGGGAAGGAGACAAGTTTATTCGATAGTCACAGATGGATGTCTCCAGGCGCCAGCACTGCTGTAGCTGCTTGATGCTGCAGAGGAGCCTTTTCTGTGGCTTTGGCACCGTTGCGTTAGGTGCTGTACAAAGAGAACAAAAAGACGGTCCCACTCCAACTCACTTGAAACTCAGCATACATTCTTCAAGTAGAAGTCCAATGCTGGGTCTTGAAAGACTTTGCTTCTGCTTAAGTCATGTTCTTCACTTGATTTTATATTTCCTTGCTTCCAAAGCAAATCATGGCAGTGCTTGAGGATACTGAAGCAGGCTGGGTTAGGGCAAAGAGTTGGCCCGACCAACTTTTGTGTTGACAATTTGTCCTTATTACAAAGAGGGGGGCCATTAAACTGAACAGGATCTCCCACGTAGGAAGGGCATATATCCACTGCAGGATGTAATTAGTCCTGAAATAGAGTGAGGACAGACACTTATAGAAGGGCAGGGTGCTGTCCTAACTGTGTAACATCTCCTGCTGACACGCTGGCTACAAGCATTTCGGGAAAGAAATATCACAGCTGTCCAAGTTAATGGCCTCCCAGCACTCCTGTGCACTTGAAGGGAAACACGTTAATTATCATGTCTTATTTAAAAATAGTTGTCTCAACTGTGCTCGTTGTGCCCAGTGAGCAATGTGTGTGGCTCAGCTGGGCTACAGCTGCTGCTTCACCCCTGGATCCAGGGCTGCTGAGCGCTGTGGGATGGTGGCTGTTTGTAGGGGTAGCAGGATGGGCCTAGTTCTGTGTGAATGTGCAGGAGGAAGAGGAGGTTTGGCTGCTGATGTGAGCAGTGGCTCTTGCAGCAGAAGCGCCTGCGCCCCACTGGAGCCGGATGAGAGGGCTGTTTGGGCAGGAGGGGACATCAGCTGCAGGAAGCAAATGCTGGATAGGAAAAGCAGACCGCACAGACAAGGTTGTTTTACCCCTTTCAGCCTCTGCTGTGGCCCTAGCTAACGTTTTGCTTTGACTGTTGCTAAAGCGTGGTCCTAGGCACAGCCTTCCTGTGACTGGGGAGCCCTGGAAGACCCCTATGGTGCTGGTGACCCTCTCAAGCACAGGTAGAATTGTCCTTTGCTACTTCATACACCCTCTTCCTCTGAAGTTGAGATCCTGGTCCGTATCTCAAGGCTTGCCATACTGAGCCCTGGGATAGTAGCTAAAAGGTTGCCAGAGCATGAGGATGAAGACAGTGACCCTGACATCTGGCACAATGAGGCTCACACCATTGTGAGGGCCTGAGGCTTGGCAACAGGCTCCCCAGTTGGGACTGAGATGTGTTGCAAGACTTGTCACTTCCCCTCTACGTGCATGGCATATTCTTTCCCCTGACCTGCTTTCCTTAGGGAAAAGCCTGAGAGACATGTACTGATTTGAAGAAGAACCCCTTCCCCAATCCAAACCACAATAACAAGCAAAACAGAACCCTAAACACCTCACAAAAACAAGGTCCTATACTGCAGAAGTACCTCCTTCCATGGAGAGGGGAGAACAGCAGCGTGATAGATATTGGTCAGCCTACTCACCGACATCCTTGGAGGCACTCAATGGATATGGCATGGGCTGCATTATAAAGCTAGAATGGGGCAGAATAGACCTCAATCTACTTAATATCAAGCCAAAACAAAACAGAAAAAAATCATATCAATTTAATAATAAAGCAACTACGAACCTAAAGTACTCTCCTCCTTCCATTCTTCCTTTGTTATAAGATTCTTTTTAAAAATTGTTACTCTCTGTCTTGTTTTGGACTGGTTGGACAAGACAGCCTTCACTATATTTCAAAGATGAGTTGTCCAAACTGGCACTGTTCATCCAGTTCTGCATCAGAAGGACCATCAGCACCCTTGCAGTGGAAGTCAGTATTTTACAGCATTTCCTCTCCAGTGAATTGAATTTTAAGATCATGCAAAATACAGAAAAAAATGGATAAAGACAGAGTAATTCTATAGTCAGCAGACTTACTTTATGTTTATGCCAGTGTGACAGAGAATAAATCCATCTAATTTTTACCAGAAAAAGAACCACAGGAGACTCAAGAGGAAACACAACACTGAATTATGTGCTGAGAATTGTCTACGTTCAGGCAGGCGACTGTCCCAGGTATGGCACACTGCTGAGCTGGATGGGCTGGCAGGGGAAACAGGCCTGAGAACAGGGCTCTGGATGTTTTACTTGAACCAGCCCCAGTAAAATAGGTCAGAAAGATGCTGGTTTTCTCAGCTCTCAGCAACCTCCAAGCTGGGTGATTTGGTCATTTGCTCCTCTCCCATTATCCTGCAGGAATACACATAACGGCAGAAATAAGCAGTGACTGGTTAATATTTTATGTGCTAGCTCCTGCTCAGGGAGAAAGAACACAGGGCCCTGCAGGGACACCTGCAGCAAGTCAGTGTAATTTAGGGCAGCCTGTGTACTGCACCCATGTCTGCCCGAGCTCGTACGTCCACCTAGAGCACAAAGGAACCAGTTTTGTTCTCTGGAAGCCTCCTCCACACATTCCTGCTCGCACCTCGCCCTGTACTGCACCAAGTCATACGGCTCAGCGCAGCCAAGAAAGCCGGCCAAAGATCTCAGCGGTCTGTTCCTGGCTCTGCCCCAGCCCCACTGTGGGGTGGTAGCAATGTGCCTTACTACCTCTCTGCCTTGTTTTGCCCACCTGTGAAACAGGCAGTACACACTAAGACGTCCTGTGTCTCCCAGGGTATTTGTGGCTGTGATCTGCCTAAAGTTTCCTATACATCCGCACACAGCACACATAATGCAGAGCATTAGCACTGGGCTAAGAACATCAGGTTGCCTCACGGGCTCTAGGTTTTGCAGCAGGACTTTGGAGAACGTTGCAGAACTCAAGAGATCTGTGAAGTACATATAGAAAATATTATGCATAGCAAAGCACTCTGACAAGGAATTACATACACACACATGACAGACAAGAAAGTTTAGGAACCTGAGCACGAGCACAAGCACAAGCAAATGATGCAATGCATATATGCCAGTGGTACTTCTATTTTTCCCTCATCTAGTAAACTCCCCAGGATGAAGATGTGAAGGTCTGATGTGAAAGCCCACTGGTTTTGTGTCTGGATATGGCCAGCAGTTTCAGTGCCACCATTCCTGGATTTTCCTGGTGCTGGAGAAGATCCCTGCAGTCACTGTGTGCCACAGCTGTGGTCCTCTGGGCTGCACTGGGGCTTTACTTTGGCAAGCTGGCCCACGGTTGCTATTTGCTGATAATAAGAATACACACACACATTTGGGGAGTAACCCATGATTCAGCATTAATATTTCCTTTTTTTTTTTCGCACAAGATAAACTAGAGGCACTGGGAGCACATGAAATATGTATTGTTGAGTTTTACTGAGGTTCAGCCAAAATAAAATTGGACACTGAGGCTACTAAAAGTTGTACCTAGGACTGTGATTGAGGGGATAAAACAATTAGAATTCAAATACTGCCTCATTGTCTGAAAAGGTTTTTCCTATTCATGGTCACAGTTATTCCACTAGACCGTGACCACGTAACCATAATTGGGCAGCTTTGCATTTGTCTGAGATAGCTATGCTCACAGCAGGAAAAAGACAAGCTATTTTATAAGTGTGCAGTGTGTCACATAGGCTGTTTGGGGTTTGGTTGTACACGAGGGGGAAATTCAGCCTCCAGGGCTGTGAGATTCCACTGCACCTTTTAGGGATGAGATGAACGTGGAATCACAAGAAATGCTGTCCAAGTTTCCACTCTGCAATGAGTGTTCTCGGTCTTTTGAAAAACTGGAAGTGAGAGGGCACTGAAGAGGACATGATTAATAATTTTAAAGCCCATACTGGGCTGTGGGCACTTAATTTAAGATAAAGCATTTTGGCCCTCTCCAAGAATCTATTTTTGCCTGTGGGATATTAAAATAATTTAAGGATTTATAATAATATTTCTATGATGGACAGATGTTTACCTTTGTCTGTTCCTATGTCTGTGAAAGGAAAAAAGCTGAGCTTTGAATTGGTGCAGTACAGTTTAATAAACTGTCAGAGCTAGGTTGATTCTTCCTATTTTTGAATAGCTAAAGCAATAAAGCTATGAAAATATTCCTAAATGATGTTGCCTGACAACAGTGTATTATCTGTCCTATTTTCTGTATGGAGCACCGTTCATTGCCACGCAACAAACTGCAAAGGTCAGCAAACCCTGACCCTGAAAAGCAGCTGCATTATAGCAGTCACTGGAAAACACCAGTCCTTGCACATGCAATTGTTTCAAGCAAGAACATCTTTCCCAGACAGACTGAAATCTTGCAGACTGGATCATACTTTTCCCCTGAGCAACTGGAGGTAAGTAAAGCCCTTACGGAAACAACAGCAGACATACCCACCTAGGAAAACGTTCAGCCCTTTCTCAAGTTCCCATACGTACACACAGGCATGCCAAGGCATAATAAGGGTGCAGTTTAATAGGACCAAAAGCAGCTTCTCCACCTCCAACTAGCACTAGTCAGAGCCTTGTCCCCTGCCGCCCCCTGCCCCTGCTCTGGAGACATCCACTCTTGGAGCTCAAACTGCTCTCTGAGCCGTCTCCCCAGGTCTGAACTGGACCAGCAAATTCAGCAACCCAGCATAGTTTTCCTTGCTTTGCTCCCACCTCCTCTGGCCGGTATGTTCAGGACAAGGCTCCCGCTAGTGCTGCCCCTCCCCTGTCCCCCAATGTTCCACGTTGTTCCTGGATCAGCAGAGTTATTTATCTCTCAGAGGACACATGTCTAAGATTTTTAAGCCGCTCCTGCAGAGTTTCAAATTGTTGTCATTCCTGACTCTACCACCATGTGCTCTCTAACCTTGGGCAAGTTCCTACAGCTGGATTTTTCACCTCTGTGTAACTAAATTGAAGCATTTAAACCCGCATTTAGGCACCTGAGTAAGAAGGCATATTTCAAGAGCTGGGATGGTTCTTCACCGTATCTTAAAGTTTGCCATTCTTAACAACTCTCTGCTTCAAGGAAGAGAGTCCCCGTCCTTCTTTCTTTTCATTTGAAAAGGTGGAAGATATTTCATGGTTTGGCAGGTACTTAGAGCTGCTTGAAATTAGATATTTAAAAAGCTATTACAGCTGGGGAAGGTGAAGACCTGGCTCAGAGAGGAGACATTAACCATCCATTTCCAAGCTTGCTCAATAAGAGTTGATGAGCCAGACTGCAGCTCTAGTGTGTTCCTAAATGTTACGTATTTGCTCCTTGCTTCCTGATGGATGGGGATGGATACCACAGAGTTCCAGATGGCTTTCTGCTTCCCAGGGGAATTCACCTAATTGCCTAAGTAACTTAACCAGATGCAAAAATGAGAGCAGAAGAGGAGAGTTGTGGGGCCTGAAGGTCCGCAGCAGAATCCCTGCATTTACTTCCCACTCGTTCTTCAAACCTTTTCCATCCTTTGCTCTCCTCCTTTCTGTAGCCCTTGTTGTCTGAACCAAATTCTCCCATGACTCCTGACAGCAGCATTCAGGACCAAGTTACAAAGGACTTCAGGCTGGCCTGAGAAAGGCAGAGCTGGCAGAAGATGGTGCTGCAGAAGGGCACAGCAAAGAGGCTCAGCTGGTCCCTAGTGGGGAGTTCCCAGACCTCCTTCCAGCTGGGCCTTTGTGCACCCACACTCCTGCCATTTTTCCCAGGGGCTTCTGCTGTTTGAGAAGAATAGGACTTGTCTGGCGAGGGGAACAGGGAGACACCTGCCATATCATAAAGAACAAGTGAGAACCAGGGATGTTGGTGTGTCTGCTGGCTCAGAGACTGAGAGACAGGCTTCTTGAGGCTGGTGGAGATGTTGCCACTTCACCTATTTAGGGTGCAGCCCAGCCTGCAGGGAGAGGATTCACCCTGTGAACACAGCCTGAACACCAGCTGAAGGCACTGGAAAAGCTGGCAGCCCTTTGGTCTTCTCTCCACTGAGAACAGACTGAAGACTGTTTTTCTTCGGGACTGTTTTATGAAGAGCAGGAAGAAAGCACATGGACAGAGCACTAAGGATTAACCTTACAGTGCAGCTGCCTATGACAGAAGGTTTGAGGTTTGCCAGTTCTCTTATGTTCTCTCCCACTGGCTGAGGACAGCCTTGTCCTGAAAAGGAGAACATGAACAGTGCAAGAGCTCAGCCATCTGACATGTTCCCGTCTTCTGGCTCAGGGAGAAGGAGATTAAGAAAAGCTGCCAGAGAAATGCCTTGGAATGACCCTTTCTGATAGGAGAGACAGTATCCTGGAAACACTCATCATTTGTTGGCAGATGCACTCACTTCATTCCTTAGCTACTCAGCTGAATTTGTTTTACTCTCCTCAGGGTCATTTTTGGACTGGATTGCAAGTGTGGTTTACAGTAAAACAAATACAAAACCAACAAAACACGACAACAAAAAACTCCAATTTTATTTCCTTCCATTCTACATTTCTGACATTTCCTAAAAGGAGCAAAATGTTGAAAAAATTAAATATTTTTCTTTTTTTACAGCCCTATCTATTGTTAAGAGACAGATTGATTAACATCTCTTCTTCCCCGTGAAGGTTATGGATGGGGCTGAACAAAACTTAAGGATGCAGAAATGAGGTGCTGTTTGTATCATCAGCAACAGTGGTCATCCTGGAATCATCTACCATTTTTCTTGTTTCAGAATGAGATGTGCAGGAAGAATGGAGCAGGCTGAGATTTATTACAGTTGATGGAACAGATTTCAAAGTTAGACAAACGGAAATTTGGATTCTTTGCAGGAACAGGCCCAAGGTGAGGCTGTTGAATGGCACATGAGCGTACTCTCACTTGAAACCTCCAAGTAAGACTGTTGAAAGCTGCCTTAGCAACCAAGGAAGTGGTGCATCAGTGATAAAACAAAGGATGGAGTTCATCAGAGCTGTCCTGCTCAGCAAGCGGGGCCCAGTTCTCCCCTGAATGTCACGCCATTATAGTTGCTGGAGAGACACTGGAAGGGACTTCAGCATAACAGGTGAAACTCTAGTCTGCTACAAATTGGCATCCATGTGGCTGCAGCAAATGCAGGGTTTCCTTTGCACGCTTGAGACCACTTGAGACTAGGAGGTGAACTCCAACAACTAACAAAACGTCAGCCATCAGATTTACTGCCTAAACAGTGATCTCACCTGCAGGGATTTTTAACTGGTATCTTACACTTCCCAATCCCTGACTCAAAAGCCCTGAAATACCTGCACTGTCACATTCCCATCCTCCTTCCTTTCCCAGGGAAATCATCCTGGATGGGAAGTAACAAGTACATACAGGTTTAGTGAACTCTTAGAAATGCTTCTAAGAGTTGAAATAAGGAGAATGAGAGAGCCAAAATGCCCACGTTGCAGGGAGTAGCAAGTATCCTAAAAGGCCTCCCCAAAGTTCTTAAGACCCTTGCCACAGACTTTCACTGCTCGGCCTCACTGAAACCCCTAAATTGTCAGTGGTTTTATTTCCCCTCCATGCCATTTTCTCCCTTTGTCAAGCTGATGGGCAGTTCTGCTCATGGGGAAACCTGTAGTAATTCCATGGAAGCCAAAAGACTGAACCATATAGGAGTGCAATCAGGTTGTGAGGATTTAGTAATCAATCTGACAGGGACAGAGAACTGGAGTTTGAGGCTGTTCTAAAATAAATTATTTCATTTGACCAAACACTTGATAAATTTTTCTCTCTTACTTCCTTCCTGAATGCAGTTATTTGTCCCAGTAGTTAGATTCACACTCTTCCATGTCCAAATTAATTTTTTTCACATGATTAATCAGCATCTGGAAGCAGGTGATGTCATGGACTCTGACATTAGATTGTCATCAAATAGACTTCTCTCTTTTTCCTTTTTTTTTTTTTTTTTAATACAACTTCAGCGATGGCTTTCCTGGCTGGTGGCCAGCGGAGTGTCTGCACAGAAATGTAACCCTCCTTGCGACTGTTCTCCCATATTCCCCAGCTTGCTTGCTCTCTGATGAAAAACTTAACTTCATGGCAAGACTCCGAGTAGCACCTAAATTGCAGCATATCTAAGAAAAACAACTGCAAGGACCACGTGAATCTATACAGCTCTGGCAAACCAGGGGTTCATCCCTTTTCCCTCAGAGGAAAAGTAGTACCAGGGCAGCTTCAGTGTCCCATGGTAACTGGACAAACAGATTTTTGTTTCAGACGCAAGATGGATGGGAGGAGGTTGGAGTCCCTCAAATGCAAGCTGTCAACTGGAACAAGCACTACAACTGTACTTACATGGAAACAAAATGTGTCTCAGCTTTTGGCCACTTTGGAAAAAGAAAGATGATGACCTTTGTAGGAAGGGTGCAGAGCACTTTACTGTTGATGAAATTTGCCTGCCAACAGATGTCGTCTCCCAGGTTTACCAGAAATGGTAATGCCTGAAGTCACTATCACACTTCATTTTCTGTTAAAAACCTGATTAATGACTTTCATCTTTTTCTCTGTGAAAACAATGCTCTCCCATTCCCAATGCTTAAATGATTCTTAGAGGATTTTCTTCTCAAGTTTTAGGTGAATTGGAGGCATTTACTCGGTACAGTAAGTTGTAAAAGGAGATCTAAAGGCTATGGGGTTTTGTCAAGTTCTGTCTCCAACAATGTAGCGGGTTAAAAAGTCCATCTGGTCTAACCTGTTCTCAATGATAAATGCTGGTTTTGAGAAGCCAGTCTTGGGGGGTTGGTTTTGGAATAACTCTGATGGTTTCCTTTCCATTTTATTTTTCAAACATTTCAAAGTCTATATAACATGCTGTGAGCGTAAGTGTTGATGAGATTTGATTGATTTTGTTTAATTGAAACATTAGCTGTATTGCAGGAGAACAGATTTAGAATAGCTCTTACAGCATTCAATTTTCCAAATCATTACAGAAGGATGAGATTACAGTCATGTAATACTTTCTGTTAATACGCTTAAGCATTTACAATTAGGGAAGCTTTTTCATAAGTAAATGCAAAATTACTGCAGCAATTCCGAGTATCAGCAAGGTTTGAAAGCCTTTAATTAATTTTGATTACGTCTGAAATAATCACAATAATTTGAGAATAATAAACCAGATCAGTCCCTGGGAAGACTCCCATAAAGTGATTTACATCACACCTGAAAGAAGTTTGGGCTTTTTATGTGGCATTTAGATAATCCATGAAAAAATCCCCCAAAGGCTAACAGCTGTAGCAGGAAACACAAATTATAGTCTACATATGTTACCCAGTTATGGCCAAAGAAAAACACCTACCAATTTGAACGTGCTATGGACAAAGTCTTATACTGTACACCTAAAGTAGAAATTCAGCTGTCTCTGGGATAGGAACTGACCAAGTTCTCTTTTTTTAGAATTCAGTTCAAAATCCTTTCAAGCACTATCTCCAAGGAAGTACTTTTTTCCACATTTCCTATTTTCACTGTGCTATTCAAAAACTGAAAGCAAGGATTTACATACAAGGTACTAAACTGAATTCAAATCTGTTTCCATTGGGTAGAAACATTTTTTTCCATCCACATTTAAGGTAAGCATACCAGACAGCATTTCTTTTTAACGAGCTGAAGTGATGTAAACAGGATGAATGAATAGGTAACTCTCTGCAGCTACAAGTGGAAGAGCCCCGAGCATTTGGCAGTGGTGAGGCTGGTTCTCCCCACAGCACAAGTCAGAGAAGCAGCAGTAGAGGGAGCAGTTAGAACTCTCTTGCACACCAGCCCACACCACGACCAACCTTGGGTCTTCACACTGCACTGACAGCCTTGGCTCTGTATTTAGAGAGAGGGATGGAGCTAAATAGCTAATAATAGCTAAAGCCTTTTTCCTCGTTCCTGTTTCCACATGGGCACATTTGCATGATGAACTTTAGTAAAGCCAATGCACCAGGTACGTTAGTTGTACTAGTTCCCATGAGTAGGTGTTCTTTTGACGCTGTTATTGTATTAGCTCTTGTAATAGTTACAAAACTGTCTTCAGCTGTTTCTGCTCAGCTTGGCCCAACCACAATGTCCCAGCCTGCACGGACAGCCCTTGTTTTCCACCAAATGCTCTCCCCACAGGTCAATACCAAAGTCCGTCTGGTTTGCTCCATGCATCTGTCTGGGCCAGGCCTTCAGTGGTGCTCAGGCAGCTGACTCTGCCCCAAATCCCTGCTTCTATTAGCTCTACCTGTACTATTCCAATGCTTCTCGGGCTCACCCGTATTGTCCTCCTATTTATTGTCCTGACATTTCTTCCAGTTTCATAAAACTTCCAGGGCTAGTTCCAAAAGCTGATGGGAAGAGAATCACTGACTCCTACAGGTGCTTTCCTTTACTGAAAAACATTCAGCTCTGCAGAGAGGATTGATTTTAAAAGCTTGATAGAGCACCACTGGTTTTGCTGGTTTGGTTTCTGAAGGGTAAATCCCAAACAAAAGCATAGGAAGCCAACCCAAGAAAAGGTCAGGATGCATAGCTCCTGTTTATCTCGTTAGCAAAACGTTACTTAGGTAGCCTTTTACTTACAGTTTATCCTATAAAGCAGCCACTGAGACACTGCCGGAAGTTGAGAGCATCACCTTGGTACATGGACAGCCCATTTCAGAAGCAGTGCTACTGAAACCACAGAGTGTGGGTTATTCTACAGAAGAAGTGGGGAGGCACTGGGAACAGATTTCTGTTTTCTTCTAGCAGCACTGCTCAGCTGGAGAACCCAGAGGTAAATAAAGGAGGCCAGCAAAGTGCTAATTGGGGTGGCGCGTGGAGAAGGGGAAGCCACGTCTAGGGGAGCAGCAGTCCCACAAGCACAGTGGTCAGGCAATGGCTGCAGCCCCAGCCCTGCTGGTCGAAACTCTTTGCCCAGGTGCCAGAAAGAGCTTCACAGTAAGAACAAAGAGGGTACAGAAATTTCTGCGTGGGTGAAAGATGATGAATGGAAAAAACTTCAGGTTTGGGGCATTGTTACTAACACTGCAGCCTTCCCTCTTTCTCCACAGGGACCAGCTCCCAAGGGTAACTGGACGCAGCACTGGCTTTTCAGGGCATTTGAAATGCAAATAGGGTTTTATTCACCGCCTGACCCTTGGCTAAAGCATCTGCAGCTCTATAAATGAAAATCAACCACTGCTATTTAGCAACTTCTTCTGCCCCTGCCTCATTCTGCCAGGAGATGAAGGCCATACTGTGATGTGGCTGTGATGAACCATGGGTGTTATGGTCACATTTAAGAACTTTCAGCTGGGCTTCCCAGGAAGCTGGCACCATTGCTCTTCTTCTTGCATCTTGTCTTGCAGGACAAAGCCTGGTCAGGTAAACGGCTACAGCTTGGAAATTTTAGTCAAACTGCGAAAAACATTGAAAATAGAGCCTTCTTCATTAGAAACATCTTGGGTTTCTGTTCCACATGGGACAGTTGTGTTGGCATTCTCAACTTCTCCTGTCCCTCCAGTATGTGATAGAAGAGCTCCTGGTCATGCTCCCTTTGTACTCTACCAGAAGAAAAAGCTGATCAAGTTTTGCCAGATGAACCACGGGCTGAGAATGTAGGTGCTGACTTTTTGGAGGAGAGCTCTGGCAAAGCCTTTCATCCCCTTCCTTCCTGAAGAAACTGGAAAATCACTGAAGCAATTTTTTTCAGTCAATTTGGTAGAGCAATGCTGGAGAAAATGTGTAGTGGTTGCTGAAAGATTCTTCAAAAAGGAAGTGCTGTGAAGAAGAGGACCTCTGCAAATTGTGGAACGTTCATTTGGCAGCTTCATAGATTCAGCAAAATGGAAGGGGATTCTCCAGTATCTACCTCACCTGATGAACTTCAAGCACAAGCAGCAGCAAGTTCTGCTTTTGGCAAGGTATGACAGTCCCTCTGCACATGAAAAACTTTCATAATATTCTGGTGGGACAGATTTATGTTCATGTACATTCAGCCTTTACAGGGTAGGAGATGAGGATGGTAGTGAATGTCCTGATTTTGGCTCTCCAGCCGTTCTCAGCAATCCTTGACACAGTATTTCTGTGGAGCAGAAATGCTGAAAAATAGGGCTTGGTTATTTATAGTTACTCTGAGCCCAAGAAATGGAAAGATAGTCTCATCATATTGTGCTTTTTTTTTTGTACTTGCTCTGTCTCTTGCTGTACCAAAAATTTAATTTTGCTGACGAGATACATATTAAGCATCACTTATGCATTCATTCTACATTAAAGTGGCTGAAAAACACTGATATTTGGGTTTCTACATCCATTTTTATGCTTTGGAAAATTCTGCACTTCTCTGTCCCCAAACGACAAAACCACGAGGTGGGTTATGACTTAACAGCAACATTTTATTCAACATTTTCAACATTTTATTCAGCCTCAACTTTAGGTTTAAAATTCTCCTAAGAGGCCTTTTTAATATCCATCTTCATCTTTTTTTAATCAAATGCTTAGTTATCATAGCTTGTCTTTCTCAGTCTAGAAATGATGGCAACTAATTCCTCTCCTCTGCATTTGTTTAATTACTCTTCTACTAGAACCCCTATTTTAAGAGAGATTATCCCCACCTGCTATGAACAAGCAAAGTGCACTAGCTGCATTCTCACTGGACCTGGATTTGAAGGAAGGCCACCTGAGAAGAAGCCCAGACATTCAGGCTGTAGTAGGAGCTGCTTCTGAGGAGAACAATCCCTTCACGTCAGTTCCACAGGAGGACACCCGCATATCTGCACCCAGAACCTCCACACCTACCAAGCCACGTGCTGAAGCAACGACACAGATTGGAAGTGCCTGTACATCCCTATCACCACAACTCAACAGTCACATCCTGGTTGGTGGCTAGGATACACCTTCTGCTGCATCTGATACTTCACACCCCGTTCTATGTCCTGTACCAAGCAGTTCTTTTACATCAGGGGCAGGGGCTTCCCACCTTTCCATTTGAGCATCCACATTCAGCAGCTACACAGGCTCCCTGGGTTAGCCTGCTTCCCTTCTGGGACCCGCGGCTTTCAATATCCATGCTGGCAGCAGCTGCTATGCCAAAGCCACCTCCCAGACAAGTTCCAGCATACTCTCACTGCCCTGCCTGCATCTGCTGTCCAAATCGTTCAGCTGCAGGCAATGGAGCTGGACCTCAGTACTAGAGACAGCATAGATGTTAGGCAACAAGTGAACAGAGACAGAAATAGATTACTATAGAAATTAATAATAATAAAATGTTTGTGTTCTCAAGAATGTTTTCCAGTTGTCTTGTCCTGTTTACAGTATCACAGTTACTGCCTTTGCACCTTGGGGGTTGCCTGCAGGGAGATGGACTGGTTTGCTCCAGCCCAGGGAAGCCAAAGGCCCCACACACTAGCAGAGAGCTCAGCAAAACCTAGTAAAAGGCCAGTGCATAGCTAATCCAGTAGCTGCACCAGCACCAAGGGCCACTCACACAAAACCTATCATTCATAGGTCTTGGTGATTCAATGACCCTTTCTCCTCTCAGGTCAGACTAGGGGAGAGGGTCTACAGGGGCTGCAGGGAACAGACTTGGGGTTCTCCTGCTCATCCTACTTTACAGGTGGGCATAACGACAGCATTGGAGCTGGCAAAGTTGCACAGCTGTTCCTGCAGGAGTCACACACTGTCCTTTCTGTCTCCATCATGAGTAAATGAGCTTTTACACAGAATTACACAGAATTATCATAGAGGCTGGAATAGACCTTTGAGATCATCAAGTCCAGCCTAAGACC
>JAAGNO010019322.1:15740-29333 GCA_033439905.1 Ceryle rudis
TTCCTTCCTGCCTTCCTCCCTTCCTTCCTTCCTTCCTTCCTTCCTTCCTTCCTCCCTTCCTTCCTTCCTTCCGTCCTTCCTTCCTTCCTCCCTTCCTTCCTCCCTCCCTCCCTCCCTCCCTCCCTCCCTCCCTCCCTCTCTCTCCTTCATATATTAATGCCATAGAACATTACTGACCATGAGGAAAATGGAGACCTTGTGACAAAACTCAAGTGAACAAGCTTGATGCAAGATGCATCAGGCCTCCAATGGCTTCAAAGGCACTCAGCACTTGCCAGCATGAGCAGCACTGTGAGCTCAGATTCTGGCAGGACAGACCTAAGTTAGGAGGACAAGGAAAGAGAGAAGCACAGAAAAACATCAGAAGAAGACAAAGAAAGGAGCATTACTTTCTGGGATGAGATGGACAGTGCAACCAGAAAGGTATTTGCTTAGAGCTCCAGCTTGCAAAATGATCCCTATTCAGAAGTCTGATGTGTTTTCTCAGGACTTCTGGCACAAATTGGACTGCAGATCTCCAAAAAAGTTTTGCTTTTGAAGAAGGCAGAGTTAGAGGGTCTTGGATTATCCATTTTTTGTCCCATCTGCCGTTCTTTCTCTTTTTAGCTCTTCTTTCTGATTTGTTGGGGATTGGTCAGCTCATGTGGTATTTAGAGACAATTTTACAGTTTTTAGATGCTAACAAGAGGTGTTTGAGTTCATTGCCATGTATGTTCAAGTAGCTATTCTTTATGATTCAATTTTTCTTCCATGAGTCAACTTATGATTGTTTAAGACTTCACGAGAAATATTTTACAGCAATAAGCCTCCCAACAATATAAGCTAAAATTTAGAGCAAAGTATTTGTTATATCCCTTGAGCGTAAGTTGTATTTCATATTTCTTTATAATAAAGAAGAAAGCCTTCTAGAGAAGTCCCCAGGAGGCTGGTATAATTTGTATGCTTTTTCCACTCTCTTATAGATTTCAGTAGATTATATCCCATTTATAGGAGTCCATTGGATAGTTCAAATAAACCAGCAAAGAACAGTAAGAGATGCTGAGATCTGGCCTCTTTCAGCACATGCTTAGAGTGATTAGCTGTCCATCAACTTTGCAGCATAGTTTGGCTGAACCGAAAATGATGTTAATGTTGTTAACATTGAAAGGAACTATTTCAGCATGTCAGAAATGTATTGGCTTTACAAAAATATCAAAGCACAAGACAAGCAGATGACAAAATTAGGCAAGGTTCCTCCCTTTGGCTAAATCTGGTGGATGTAGAACAGCTTTGAGAAGATGCTTCTGTGGGAAATGGGAGATGTGGATCCGATCCTCTCAGACAGAGAAGATATTGAGATGTGAATTTTATGCTGCCTACACGAGTGCTCGTGTTTCCAGAAGAGGTGGCCTCTACCATCAGCAATTTCATAATGTTATTTTGATATTTTACTTTTTTTCCCTGTAAGCATGTTAAGAAGAAAAGATTTCATTTGGGGTTGAATAAAATATGTTCCACAATTCAGAGCAACATTTTACAGGTTTTCATGTGAATGCAAATAAAACCCAGAGATGCCTATTATGGATTAGTGCAAATGATTTCAGCACAACTCTGATTTATTTGGCTCAGCCACCAAACTGAAAATTTATTCAAATGACCTTAAGAAACAGAACCTCATTGACGTAAGTGAAAAACACATGTATGTAATAAACAAAAGTCTCTCTGTCCAAGAGTTTACTCTCTAAGGAACAAGTCAGGCCTTGGAGAGTTCCCTATCTCTGTGTTGTATGAACATTTAGGAAGTTTGTGCAGGAACTGGGAAGCCAGCCTCGATTACTGGTATCTGAAATCAGCACCCGAGCCACAAACTCTTCTCACTTTGCTGCTCAAATCTCCCACTTCCTTTCCACAGCAAAACTACTCTGGTTCTAGTGGTTGGAGGCCCTCCTCCCTCTCAGAATAGCTCGCTTCCCTATCCCCTTTGTGTGCACAGAGACCATTAGACACATTAGCTCAGCACTGAGATCAGATTCAGACAGAGGGTCTGTGTTCAGATATAACCTCTACAGTGGGAACAAGTTCATTTTTTCAAGGTCTAGGAATACTCATCTGCCGTCACCTGATGAGTGCATCTGCTGTGGCACTGTTTTAACTACAGATTGGGATCTGAAGGCTAGACTTGATTCAGCATTCATAGGGAATCTTCCCTGAATTAGCAGAGTAGGCTTTGAGCTTATAAAAAGCGTCACACTGGCCTTCCGAGACAAGAAATCACTTCAAGAGGTGAAATGATTTAAGATAACTGCACTGGGTGTAAGAATTAAATGAATCTGATGTTCTTATGGAACCTCCTGTATAAATGTTGAAATACACAGAAATGTGAAAAGTTCTGAGAAAGACAGAGGAGACACAAATGCAGTCTAGGGAGGAAAGCAGAGGTGGGTGAGAAATGATCTAAGCCTTGGCATTGTGTGCAGTACAGCGGGCATTGCTCATCTTCATTAACAACATAGCACTTTGCCACCTCCTCCCTGGAGGGGGGACCTCCAGGCACTTCTCACTCAGGGTAATTATCACCTTTCCCATGCAGATGGGAAAATGAAGGCAGAGAGAGGCAAAGACCAACATTTTCAAAACTGGCCAGTGAATTTTGGTGTCTCCATTTCTGCATGTCTAAAAGGAAACCAGGCTGGACTGAGCCATGACTATCATGAACCTCATGACTTTCATGAAGTGCAGAATATTGTCTGCTCAGCATGTACAAAATGAGGCTCAAAGTGTCTCAGATTCAGCAATCGAAATGAGTACTTGGGAAATGTTTGTCTCTTACCTGCTACGCTTGCTCATACAGAAAGTCACCGCCATTACTGTTTCCTTTTCTAAATTACAGTGAGGGCATCTTTCTTCTTTTTAAATAATATGTCTGATTTTGACATTACTTAACCACAGCTTCTGTATTCACATTAGAATACAAGCTGAAAATTGTCCACAAATAACACGGAGGTGTCTGTGGAGTTCCACTTGTTTTTTTCCTAACAGTTGCATGTGAAAACTCATCTGACTTGAAAAAGAAGATGAGGAAACTGCATATTCCCTACAGGTCATGAAGAAGTGTCAATTTTTCTTTTGGATATGGGTATTGCAGCTCTTCTGACAGCATTACTCCCACCCCCTCCCTGTCTTGCCGAGTTTTATGCTGCCTTCAGCAACAGCACAGATGCTGGAATTGAACTGCTTGGTGATTGTCAGGCAATGTATCCACAGACTGGTGGTATTCTTCTACCAAGGGTTTCAAGCAGAGAAGGTCCTGACTGAACCAAACAGAACCCAGGCAGACTGCTGCCTCAGGGCTAGATTTTCACAGGGCTGCTTTGCAAACAGCCAGTGTCTGACTGCAACACTGAGCACCCAGCCTCGTTCTAGTGCAACACCTCCCTTTGATCAGGTGCTCACACTAGCTCTCTCACAGTGCACTGTCTTTTCCGCTGTTTCCCTCTCCTCCTTATATCTGGACCACACTGTTTCTATTTGTGCAAACATCCAGTTCCTCTTGTGGATTTAGAAAAAAAGCAAATAGACCTCCACAGATAACCACAGAGATTTTGGAAAACCTGTAGCTTGTATTGAAATAAGCGTCTCTGATTTTTTAAAGTAATCACTTTCTGCCAGGCTAAATTCACCTGGACAATGTCAAATCTATGTGGTGCTCTCTTTTGTCTCTCTCTCCTTGCCTATTATGCATTGTTATGTGAGCTTTTAAACTGCAGCTGTACTTGAACCCAGCCCTGGTTGAAATCATCTCCAGGCTCTGTCTGGGACTGGGGTGACAAATACAGACAGGCTCTAATGGATAGAGCTTATCCACCACCACCAGTCAGCTCTGGCCCATCTGTGAGAGTTGTAGTATGACTGTGTTTCAAAAAAACTTTTGATCAAGGATGAGAGTCACCCATAATGCCTGCAAAGGTTTGCTGCTCTGGAAACACGTATTACTGTTACATGAAAACATCTGTGAGATGTATGGGAACACCAAGGTGATCTGGGTGAAATATGGCAATGGAATGGAAAAAGGCAAGAGCTTAACTGTGCTTAGGAAAAACTACAGGTGGGGAGTATGATTCATTAGCAAAGCACAAGATCTTGCAGAATTTGAAAAGAATTAATTTCTAAAGTACTTCTTGAAGCAATTGATGCTTGTCAGATAAGGGAATATAAAGAAGAGGAGGTACTAGTTACTGTTATTACCTTAATCTGAGATCGATGATTGAACCTCCCTGATACAAAAAAAAAGAGACCTTTTGGTCTTTTTTTTTGACTTGCTTACATTTTCATTGTACGAGAGGAAAAAGAAAGCCTCAAAGGCTTTAAAAGTCCCAGTGGTTTAACTGTAGGTTTGCCTTAAAACTGCCTTTTTTTTTTTTTTTTAATCAGTAGAAAATCCATGTATGAACTCCTTTATTTCAATTATCTTAGGATGTAATAAACTCTTCAGTTACTGCATAACTGAAAATCAAACAGGCTTGAACCAGTTAAACCAAGTTGGTTCAAAACCTAATTTAGAGCTTGATTAAATGGTGTTAATGTAAAGCTAAATAAACCTAATTCCAGAAAAGGCTATTTTAGGAACAGCCACTCCTCCTGAAAGGGAAGGGTTTTACAACAAACTTATTTCATTTACTTTTAAAATTAGTAAGATAAACTATTCTAAGTGTTTCTGTTCAGAGAAGCTTGCAGAAATATAACAAAGGATTTTTTGGAAAACTGCTGCTTAATGTGAGTACGTGAGTGAAGTTCAGGAACAGAGAGTCAGTAAGCCTTGCTTTCTTTTTCAACAAAACTCAAAATAGGACACTTTTACCCCTTACAGGAGTGAAATATATACTTTTGCCTACATTGTCTCAGATTTCTTGCCATTGCTGCTACAGCAATGGGACCACCGGTCATGATACAGCTGTGCCAGCAGAGACAAGCTGGGCTGAATCTGAGCACCTGAACAGTTGTGTAACCCAGAGAACAGCATGGCTTCAAAACAGTTCCTCTGGTGGAGTTTTGCAACACGAGACTTTTCACAGATAGATTCTCCACAGAGGGCTACAGAAGCACCTGAGCTATTTCGCAGGAATCTGATTACAATAAAATCCCCTAAAGGATCATCAATCACACGGTGTAACCAAATTGAGACTGCAGATGTACCCATGTCAGGCAGCCAGCGCAGCCACCGAGGAGATAGATGTCCGTGCGCAGAAGGCCTCTGCCCCCTAGTGTAGACAGCAAGGCTTGACTTCTGCAAGGTGTGGAGGAGGGAACCTCCATCAAACACCACCGGGGAAGGATTTATTTCAATATTAATGTCTAACTGGCATTCCTTACCCACGTTCTCCCCATGATGACTACCAGCAGAGGTCCCCAAATAAATGATACACGTTCACCTGAACAGTTAGTGGGAACGTCTTGTTTTGTCTGTCGGGTGCATTTTTCGAAGATATTAGGCGTGTATTAACCTTTTCCCCAGGACTGACCTCATTTCAGTTGAAGTCACTATTGATTTATCATCGACTTCAGGCAGAGCAGAGTGGTGTTAACTCACAGTTTTCTGAGTCACATGAACAGGTCTGCTGCCTTCTTGAAGCCTGGGATTGTCTGAAGGATTTATCCCAAGACCTGGAAAGCCAAAGAGATACCAACAACCTTAAAGGCATAATACTGCTTTTCAGGCTGGTGCCTTTGTTTCCTAAAGAGATACCTGTTTCGTTAGCAAAACTATACAAAACTTGTACATGAGGAGGCAGGAGAAATTGTCTGAATGAGACAGTGGTCCAGAGGGCACCACAGCAGCAAAAGCTCTGCACTCCCACTGGAGCAGTCCTGCTCCTGCTTGGTGGGCCTGCAAAGGACCGGTGCTTAAAAGCAAGACTTCAGTGGCATTGCAGTGATTTGGATGCATCACTGATTGCTTTGTGGCTGCACACTTAATCAGATGTAATTAAGTGGTCATCTACACAGCTTCTATGATGCTACAGACCCTGGAATGAACAGATGATGAGATGATCTCACGTCTACACAACGCCATGGGAGACACATACTGGATGAAGATTCAGCACACAACTTTAATTAAATTCCACTTAACTGTTTACTTTGATATTCAGTAACGACCTTTCCTTGTGGGACTGCAGATTTACAGAGCAGAATAAACTGGGCAAGACTCTTGTAAAGTTCTGTCTATTCTAGCATAAACCCCCAGATATGTTGGGCCTGACTCTATTTGTATCTCCTGTGTAAGTATAAGAGGTTTTAATGTTATTTTGACAGATGGTGTTGTGTCTGTTTCCATTTGAAAGTCAAGGGAGCATCTTAGTGTTTGAATTTGTGTCAGTAGTCCTATTTCTGGGTGTTATTTATATATCCTGAAAAAAAACAGTCACAATTTCTTGGATAAATTTGGAGGATTGTAACAGTGTATGACCAAAAACTACCTGAGATCTCCTACCATAAATGCTTAAGTAGTAAAATGGAGCACATTAGGGCAACCCCAGATAATGTCCCTATGTACTTCAGAACAACAACCATCGTGGTGACAATTGCTTCTGGTGAGAGATACTGATCTCCCAAGTCAAAAAGCTGCGATGGGGCTTGTCACATGATTTTCCTAGGAACAGGCATACTTTACATTATCTGTCAGAGACCATTCAAGGAAATGACTTCACAGGTCTGTTTAAATACAAGGGGAAAAAAAAGCAGAAATATTTTTGATGGCCATGTGAATAGAGTGAGGGGCTTTGGTCAAAGAACCTTTTAACTTGCTCTGGGTCAGATGCTTCTCGTAATGCAGCTAGGAAAAAAAACACGTGAAGGAGTATTCTGACTAAAAGCTGTAGGGTAGTAACTCTCAAGGAAGGACAGACTGAAACACCTCTTTGTCTTCTTATTACCAGCTTCAGGGTGCAGAAGAGGAACACCGAGTTAACCTAGATTTTTTGCCTTTGAAATCTATAAAGGAGGCAGACAGAATGCCTCTTAGAAAGACAGATAGATGGGTTTCACATACAGCCCCACTGCCATCAGTCCTTGTCCTTTTATGAAGGTTGCAGTACATGTAATTTTTCCAAAAACCCTTTGTTAGTTTTCACAAAATCTACATCTCTTCGCGCTTTTCCAACAGGGTGGGAGCAAAGGGGAGGATCCAGTGAGAATGTGGAAAGAAGCAAGGAATGTGACTGTCTCTAAACTTTAGGCCAGAGACCTGAATAGATACCTGTGCAGTTCATGTTAACGGGATCTTTTCCCAGAGCCCTTCCTACTCCCGAGTAGTGTTTTTAAGAGAGATAAAAAGCTGCAAGTTTTAGCTTCTAAAGCTGCTGAGAAAGGCCAGCTGGGCTTGTAAACCAGTTCCCATCCCTTCAGCCCTTAGAAGGAAGAGATAATGGCCACCCAGCAATCAAGGAAGAAGGCCCTTCCTAAAGATGGGACAAGACCTGACTCTCTGTTGTCTTGTGGCCTGATTATGAACATGGCTTTTAGTGAACCTTTACGTATTTACAGCCTCTGAAATCCACATGGCGATGCTGAATGGGGTATCTGCTACATGCTGTTGAATCAAACAGAGCTTGCTTCCTAAGATGCTGCCCAACTCAGCAGAACATTCACATGCCTCAATTTCAGGGGGCTTGGGATTGCACGGAAGCCTCAGCTTTCATTTGAAAAAGGAAGTGGGAAAAGAAACCACTTCTCTCTCTCTGATATTCAAGGGAAAAAAATAACAAAAAGGTGTTAGCAATGAAAATCTCCTAGGAGCTTAAAAAGCAGAAGGCAAATGAAACACTGCTACTTGAAATGTCAGGATTCGGAGGAAAAGGGGAACCTCTATCAGAATTCTGGGGCATGTGGCCTCTATAATACAACCAAATTATTTTCAAGGCTTGGTCAGCTACCAAGATAAAGGCAACTACAGTTAGACAACTGACCTAAACTGGCCGGAGGAAGGGCATTGAAGTGGACCTAGAATTTAGAAAAACAGCATAAAAAGGTGTTCAAAGGTCAGAGTTTCCAAGCACCCTTGCTTTCTAATACACCTCACCAAAGTGGGAGGCTAGGTGTGGCTGGGCAGGGATTCTAAGATAAACTCAATAACAACATAGTGCTATTCAGCAGGTTTTCTTTATTGCACCGCTGGACGCACAGGGGCTCACTCCTCCAAACGTGCGTCCGGATGCAAGCAGGTACCTAGTTTATATGCAGGTTAAACATACATATTCATTATATTTCCTAGAAAGAGCAGTCTTACGCTAATGGATCGCTGGAACTCATTTACATAGTCTGAGCATGCCTAATAAAATTAGGGTTAGGGTCTTCTCTGCTTTGATAGGCAGCCCCTTGGGCCTCTAAAGAATTTTACATGTAACTTATTTCTGTGTGCAATGTGGTGCGAAAATAAGGATTATGGGTATAAGGAAGGTTTATCACTTGTCAGCAATATTGCATGGGAAATATGGGGAAAAGAATGTAATGGCCAGGTTAGATTTGGAATCTGCAAAAACATCCATTTTGTCCAGTGATCTGTAGTGGGGCAGTTCATTCATCAGCACCGGTAAAGACAAGAGGTGACAAGGTATTGAGGATCTCTGCCTTTTCAGCATTGCTGGTGACTAGTTCACCTCTCCTGTTTAACAGGGAGCCAATAGTCTGTTTCTGCTCATTGTTAATGTATCTGAAGAACCCTTTCTTGAATTTTCTGTCATCTCTGGCCAATTTCAGTTCAAGCTGAGCTTTTGCTTTCTTAACTGCATCTCTGCATACCCTGGCAATGCCTTTGTAATTTTCAACAAGAAATGTTCCACTTTTCCACCTCTGGTACATTTCCCTTTTGGTTCTGAGCAGGCCCAGAAGCTCACAGCCAAGCCAGGGGGGTCTCTTGCTCTGCCTACGTCCCTTGCCTTTAGAGGGGATGAACTGGTTTTGCCTATTTAGAAGAGTGTTGTTGAAAAACTCCCAGTGCTCACCAGCAAGATCATCACAGATGGCATCAAAGAGGAACATGAAGGTCTGCTGCAGATACTCCCTGTGCCTGAGGTTTTTCCTAAGTGACAACAACAGCAAAGGGAATTCACCACAACTCCAGTTCCTGTCTCTGCCCCCACAGGTGATGAGAAAGGGCTACAGAGCTGCCAGAATCTTAATTTCACTTAACTGTTGCTTGATAAAGCAATGGGAACAACAGAGACACAGGAGTGGATTGTGTGTTGATAGAGCAATTTTATCTGTCTATATATATTACTAAATAACCCCCCCCATAAAAACCAAAAAGGCTTACACTCTGAAAATACAAACTCCTCACAGTCGTTGCAAATAATGTGAAAATGTTTGTAACTTTCCTTTGTTCACCCCTCTGATCCATCAACTGAGCAGAGGTCAGACAACTCCAAAAGCACCACTCTTTGGCCCTCTCCTCTGGTTTCGCTATTTACTCCTCCATGCTCCCCCCTTACCTTTCCATTTCTTTCCACTGAAGGCCGCCGATAAGCATTTAAATGCTTTAAAACCGCCGGTGGATCAGTTAGTTACAAAGCCCGTAAAAACGTTAAGTTATGGGTGAAAAGCCAGGTATTTTCACGCAATTAGTTTACAATGGCCTTCCCCGGCATTACAAATGTCACGCGTCCAGCTGCGAGGCCGCCGTCAGCCCGAGGGGAAGCTGAGGGCGCTTTGCCAGGCAGCTCAGCTCTCTCCTGCCGCCTGCACACTGAGCGGGCCTCGACAACTACCAGCAGGAAGGGGCCCCGGCCGAGCTCAGCCACCGGTTTCCTTCGCTGCCGCTGAGGGTAGAGACCAAGACACCGGCTCCAGGCTGTGGGAACCTGGGCTCCTTCTTGGGCACCGCCTACCCCCGGGTGAGCTGCAGCCCCTGTCCCCGCCCACAAGCGCCCCACGATGGCGGCTCCGCCACCGGCCTCACAGGCTGCCTCAGCGCCGGGGGAGGGACAGGGCGGGAAGAGTCGCCTTTCTATTGGCCGTCCCCCTTCCCACTCTTCTCTCCCATTGGGGGAAAATGTCTAGTAGGCGGGGTCTCTCACCGAATGACAACCACTACGGCAAATCGCCGAGCGCGCTCGCTCCCTGGGCCAGCGTTGGGGCCGGAGTGCGCCGGGGCCAATGGGAGCGTAGAGGAGCCTGTGCCGTGCCCGGGAGCAGGTAAGCAGCGGCTGTGGCGGACCCGGGGTCCTGCTGGGGCCGCTGCGGGCTCTGCTCTGCTGTTCCGGACGGACTGACCGCTGTTCGCGGGGGCAGCTCGGGGTGGCCGTGCTGCTGGAGCTGTCCGAGGTCGGTCTGCTCCACTCCGCTCCACGCTACGCCGGGGCCCGGTACAGCGGCTGGGTAGGGGTGTGGGAGGGTGTCAGTGTGGCGGCTTTGGTGGCTTTTTCTGGTGAAAGTTATATGTGTGCGCGTGCTTTTACATATCTGCCTACTTATAAATGTGTGCATATAAAATATGTAACTACTTTATATGTGTTTGTGTGTGCCTGTGCATAGAACATCAATTTGTGTATCTGACCCTTTCTCCCGGGCAGCGGCGTTCCTGCCTGCAACCCAGCATTTCGCTTGGCAGCGCCGCCCACACGCCTTCGATGGCAGCCCCACTGTTAAGCGCTAGGAAGGGTTGCTGGGGAAACGGCTGCCTGGGTGCAAGGTCTCCTTCCGGCATCCTGCAAGATCTCTGCCTGGCAGGGCTGTTTTCTCTTTTTCTTTTTTTTTTTCCCTTTTGTTTTAAAGTGTTGGTTAAAGTCTTTCCACCAGCTGCTGTGTGGGTGGCCAAGCTGGTCGTGTACAGCGATGGATAGGGAAGCTGACCCAGCCCTGGTGTGTACCCGTGCGCCTGCCAGCAGCTCCTGGTGGGCCCTGGCGGGGCGGGGAAGCAGGGGCATGCAGGGCTCTGCTCCACCGTGGCTGGCTGCCCCTGGTGCCCCAGGTGGTTGGGGAGGATGAGGGAACCTGGCCCCAACCGTGGGTGTCCTTGGGTGTCTCTGGTGTGTCACCTCCAGCACCTACTGGCTCAAAGGGCCCCTGACAGTATTGGGGCCAGCGCAAGTAGCTGCTGCTGCAAGTGAAGGCTGAGCTGGCCTTCCAGGCTTTACTGGTGTAAGTAGGTCTGCACAGCTGTGGTGCCTTTATGCTGATGAGAAGTTGACTGGTAGTATATTTGGGCTTAAAGCTGGCAAAATAATCCTTCCAGCCGTCTTGTGGAGGGTCTGATTTCAGCTTGGCCAGAAAAATAACCCTCTGGGGCTATGCAGTGCCCTTCTTGAGGGGCAAGAGAAAGCAGTGCTAATTCAGCTATTTTGCCATGCCCTAAAATGGGGAAAAAGGGCTACAAATCTCTACAACTTCCTTTAGTATCCTGTGTTTTGTTACTTTTGCATTCTGGGTCTGAAAGTGAAGGGTGTTTGCAGGTTCTCTTTTGACCCCTAAGACAGTGTGTTCTAAGTCCCCTGTCATTTTAGCCACGTGGAGTGCTGGCTTTATTGTTTATTATTTATTTATTATTCCTCCTAGTTTTGGCTCCTCCGCTTAGGATAAAAGTTTTTTTTCCTCTTCATATTTACCAAGAGCAGTGATTACTACAGGTGAAACTTAGGAGAACATTAGGCTGTCAATGTCAGCCCAAAGCTTTCTCTTCATCTAAATATATTAAAGGAAAACTAATTCTGCTCATCTAATTGCCACCAACGAGAACAATAGGCAGGAATTTTAACTCTCAAACGGATTGTTAAGTATTCTGCCAGCCTATAGCAGCTGTTCTGTGCTGTATATTGTACTGGTATTGTCACAGTTGAAATGCAAAGGATTTAGGTTTGGTTGCAGCATGAAATTAAAAGGCAAGCTGAGGCTAGATCCTAATGTTAGTGCAAACTGGCCCTGTTTCATCAAAATCCATAAAGCTGATTTATCATAGTTGAGGAAAGAGGTCCCCTGCACAAAGGACATCTAGAAAGAGAGAAATGGTGGCACCTGCTCTCCTGTAGCCTTAGTGAGACTGCTATAAAGCAGGAGTCATTCTATTCCCACCTCAGCTGCTCCACTGTAAGAAGCACTTACTACTGACCTCGTTTTTGTCCCCTTTCATTTTTGCCATGTGGTTTTGAGAGTTTGGTCTTTTGGCTCTTAAACATAATTATTTTGAATGGGACCTAATGGTTTGAATCCATGTGCAGAGGAAAAGAGGAAAACCTCGTGTGATACCCTGCAACCTACTGGGTCAGTTCGATGGTGGTCTGGCACATGTTGTTCATTTACTGTATTTGGTCGAACGTGCTCTATAGCTTTCTGTGAATATACACACAGCTTGAATTTCCAGAAGGGAAGCACACTTGTCTCATCTCTCCCTACTTTCCTGAACTGTCCTTCCCCTTTTTCAGCTCAGCCCAGGAAAATATGGCAAATATGCAGTGATGTATTGCTGTCATGTGCATGAGTAGGAAAGAAGGTTCCTGTGCTTTCTACTGTGGCATATCCAGTGTCCCTGGGAGGCAGAAATCATGTTCACAAGACCCCCTTCCTTAGTTTAACCAGTGAAATGATATCAGAAAGCAGTGCGGCTTCCTAATACCCCTTTCTTAGTTGTCTGGTGCTGTGTGGCTCTCTTTCTGTTTGGCAAGCAAGCCCCCAGGGCAAAGGCTTTCTCCTCTTTGACTCCGCTCAGCTTAGAGGGTGCTGTCATGCTGGGTACGTGGGTATGAATGACCAGGCTGGTCCTTTCTCCCCTGAAGGACAGACTGCTTAAACTGAAGTGCTCTCTGTCAGTCATCACAGCCTTGGTGCCAGTTTAAAGTGCAGCTCTGATGAATAAATAGCAGCATTAGACAAATGCCTTGCTGGGCCTGTGATGGGGTGGAAGGGGAGGGCCAGTGTTCTTGCTTCCCTAAACCATATGTCAGAGATCCCTGTATGGCTAAGACCCATGCTGCTGTAGGTGTTGCAGACCTGAGGTGAGGGTGGGCTTCAGGTCTGGGAGTGAACAGAGGACTTGCTGCCATAAGGCTCCACCCTACTGGCAGGTGAATGGCCCGGTGCTCCCTTTTCCTTATTTGTGTACTGGCACTGGGCTGCTTGCATAACCCTCCTGGGAGCCTGTCCTGATGGAACCTGTTTCCATGAAAGCAAAATAAAAGAGCCTATTGTCTTTTGAAAAGAGCTAAACATCTGATGAGCACCCTGTGTTGATACCAGAGAGACTGAGGGTGGTGGGACAACCCCTTTGGCAGGACCACATGTTTAGGTCAGTTTAAGGCAGCTGTGAGTAGAGCATCTGAGATTTGTTGAGAGCTGGTTGTCACAGGAGGTCCTGTAAAATCCCCAGATATGTTGGGGTTTATTTCAGTCATCCCTGAAACCAAAGCTTTGTAAACAGAGGCTGGTAAAGCTGTGTTCAGGTCTGAGTCTGCTTGCTGGCCAGAAGTATTGTTCAATCTTTGCATTTGTCCATATCCTTGTTGAGGGAGAACAGCAGAAGATGTCTTAAAAACAACATGAGGTTCCACCTCCCCGCGCCCCCCCCCCCACCCCCCCCCCCCCCGCCTCCGCCGGCCTCGACCCCCCGCGCCCCCCCCGCCTCTCCGTTTCCTT
>JAAGNO010019323.1:13462-23953 GCA_033439905.1 Ceryle rudis
TCTTATCTATACAAACCGAGGTTACTCAAAGCAGTATATCAGAGTTAGTTTCTTCTATTCAAAATTAAAAGACTACAACCAGGTGTTAACAGCCCATAATCCCTGTAGCTTGAAAAGGGAGAAGCTGTTGCTATCCTTAAATGTTTCCTAAATAAACAGAAGTTTACAACTGTTTTCTTTCCCAAGTGGGTCATCTCTAATATCTATCCAAACACATCTGATAGATTATTAAAACTCTTTACAAATGATTTATGGGATACTTTTAAAAAATCTCTGATTCCAGATCAAAATGGATCAAAAAGTAAATTTAAAAAGTAAGTATTTCTAAAATTTCTTTTAAACACCTCTGCGGTAGGTACCACCATTTGTCTAGGGTATTTCACAGCAGTTTCTCTCTTCAAACTGGCATAATTTCCAGAGGTATGATTCTGACTTCTGAGGCTGGCCCTGAAAAAAAAATGTATAAGAAGAAAGCAGACCAGTACCTGCAGCTATATCCATTAAAAACTCAGAGCAAATAAAAGTTCTATCTCCTGCCACTTGCCACTGATAAGGGAGACAACAAACACAACCCTTACAAAACCAAAAAGATATTTTTCTGGTGGGATGAAAACACATGGAATCGATACATTTTTCTAACAAGACAACATTTTCTCTCCACGGCAAGTTAGACTGCGGTAGAGGAGAGACAGATTTCCCTCATGGGCCCAGGGACACCGAGGCACGCTTTTCACTGTCCATAGCACTGTTCATATATGGAAAGAGGGCCTCACTCAAAGGCTTGGGTAGTGCTGTAACTGAAACAGAAGACTGATTTGAACACTTTTGTCTTCTTGAAAACTAATTTTCATGAACTGTTAAACATGTTTTAATTAAACAAATTCTCAAAAAGATGAATGTTGTAAATATCTTCAATTATATGCTCCCAGTAACAGAAGCTTTTTTCTACCTACAAAGGAATCTTGACAGGCAGACCACTTGCATCTACTGTGGATGGAAATGATTTTAAAATCAAACAAAGCCCATAAACAATTTAAAAGCAGCGTTTTCAGTGACCTCACCCTGGTCTGTTTTCAATAACTGCACTTTATTAATGGCCCAAATGAAAGGCTTAGATAGTAAGGTCAGTATCTTCAGGGCAGCCTTCAAAATGTGTGTCTTTCTAAGGTTTTAAGCTGTCACAATTAGCAGTGTCTGAGGTTCTTCCCAAAGAAATCAATAGCAAAGTAGACAACAGAGTCCTACGGCTTATCATATTTTCTCATAAATTTCTCTGAAAATGTGTTTAATCAGTCTGTTATGGGTGTGTACTTTTATCACAGGTATAAGAGCAGCTTTCTTAGTTACTAGTGGTATCACACCTATATCACTGTTGTCAGTATTGGGTTCCTCAAATAAAAAAATGCACATACACACCTAGATAGAATACTTAGACCTCAGTAGTACTTATAAGTAAATTACTCAGAAATGCTTGCCCTCCTGAGAGATGGAACACTTTCCCTGAAGTATCAAAGCAAGCCATGAAAAATAAATTCATCATCTACTCTGACAACCATCCCATCTCCACCAGCACATATATCAAAACTCCTGCCCAGTTCCTGAAGGATAAATGGAAAAAAGTAAAATAAAAACCATCCTTGGCCTATGCCATAGTCACCTAGTAGATATCCATGGGATTGAAATGTACAGAGTGAACATGGAGAACAATTCAGAGTCTATCCACTTCAGAATCTACCCATTAAATCCTTTCTCTGGAGAAATTATTCTGGTTAAAAAAAAAAAAAAAACCCGAAAAAAACAAAGGAAAATAAAAAATCATTTGAAGCTCTCGTAATTCGCAGTTCTGAGTTTTGTTATCCAACAACCATAAATTCCAACTAACAACTTCTATGTCCTGTGTTGAGGAAAATCTTTGCTTAATGTACTGTGTTAGCTCTGATCTACCAGACTTTAGGCAACTCCAACTATTATTTTCAGTAACTTGTTTATGCCTAGAGAGGTTTGATCACAATTTCTCTTGGCCCTCAGGGTATGTGTTTGGCACAATCCATTGTTTCAATAAAGTCTATGACAGTCTTCATGTTTTAAATCTACTCACTGGCCCACTAATGACTTTCATCTCAGAACAGGGTATAGCACTGTTCCAGGTGACACTGCCAATATCTCTGCTATGCCTCTGAAAAGCCCAGGGTTAAAAAGATATAAAAAAAAAAAAAAAAAAAAAACAAAACACCAAACCCAAAACCAAAAACCAAACCACACAAACAAAAACCAACCAGATGAAAAAGAGCATGGTATCTTCTTCTCAACCAGACTGCATTGTGGGTGCATACAAGATAATATGGCAAGTTACTCTGTTTGGTGTTAACAAAGCAGATTTTTTTTCTGGTGCAGAGGGCAGGAAAAACATCACAAGAGAAATGAATTCAGCTTGGTGGCTTTCCAAGCTGACCTTAGAATACCAAATATGTATGAAACTAAAACCCCCCCCTCCCTCAAAGGTTTTAATTTTTTGGCAATTATTCACCACTCACATGAGCACTCAAAGTCTCAGTGTAATTCAAGACAGTTGTCAAGTAACTCTGACATCCAATGATGCCCTGCCCCCTTTAGCTGTGCAACTGGTAGTTTAGACTTCCCAGCACTAGGGGTGCAGCTGTCTTTGCCTAAATGCAGGCATAAAGAATAACTGCTGCCAGTGGTCCTGGTGGATGTTCAAGCACACAGAGCCTTCATAATAGAGAACTGCCCAGTAAGAACTTGTGAGGATAAGATCCTCATGAGGAAAAGCCTACACACAATGTACTGCACTGCTGGAATTTTAGCATGGGATTCAATTGCAATACCAACATTTTTTTTTTTTTTTTTCATTAAATGTGTAATGGAGGTTTTTTTTCTATCATTGATTCAAGTCTCATTCAGGAACACACACAGTTCTATTGGATATATGAACATCCATACAGCTCCTGGAAAACAATGACTGTCCTCCACTTGAATTTGATAACGGGTTCCTGCAACAAACATACAAAAAGCTTTGTGGTCATTATAAACTTCAGAGCATGTATGTTATGAGAGATGCTAAGAGGGAGTGCAGATTGTCCCTCTAATCATTTTTATCACCTTGTGTACATACAGCTGCACTGATTCCCAGAGTTAGCGGGTATATACTGACTTTGCTCACACACCTCCTTGCAATGACAGTGTTCCCCAGTGGTATGCAGAAGACAGACTTTGAAATCAATGACTAGCAATATTCTGTTGCTTCATTTCCCAGTCCATGAGCAAACTGTACCTTCTTTAAGAGGGCCAAAGCTCTTTGGTACACCCTTGTCTTCTCTCAGTAAAGGTAAAAGCCTCATCTGGCCATAGTCCTCCAGTAATATGTGACTGGAATACCTTCTCAAGCTATTCACCATAAAGATGCTGGTAAAGTTATCAGTACTTTTCTTATTCTTTAGAAGAATGCTGACAGTGATAAAGTTTTTAACATGAAGACAAAAAGTTCCTAATGTCCTCAAATATGATTATTTGTAAAGATGGGGCTTTAAAGAAAGTCTAATTAGGAAGCAGAACAAATAAAGGAATCTGCTAGAAAGGAAAGTATGTGTAAAAGTTTCATTTCTCAGAGGGAGGGGGGAAATGAATATTTCACATTACAAGTTCACATAAACTATATGAAATATAGGAAGTGGTATTGAATGTTTCACTGACTTCAAGAAGCTTGATTGATTTCTTTGCTTGCATTTTGTATTTGAAGTGGTATTTGAGAAATAATAAATGAATGAAGAAATTAACAGCCTTTATCTTCCTGTTGTAGTGGTAAACAGTTGGATTTGTGTGTTGCTCTCCTCTTAGGACACCTAACAAACTCATGGAGCAGATCCTCCTGAAAGCTCTGCTAAGGCACATAATGAAAAAGAGGAGGTGATTGGTGACAACCAACATGGCTTCACCAAGGGCAAATCATGCCTGATGAATTTGGTGGTCTTTTACAATGGAGTTATAGCATCAGTGGATAAGGGAAGGGCAATTGACATGATCTTCCTGGACTTGTATAGTGTTTGACACTTCCACACAATATCCTGGTCTCTAAATTGGAGATGCATGGATTTGACTGATGGAACACTCAGTGGATAAGGAGTTGGCTGGATGGTTACACTCAAAGAGTTGCTGTCAATGGCTTGATCTCTGAGTGGAGACTAGTGATGAGTGGCATTCTTCAGGGATCACTACTGTGAATGGTGCTGTTAAACATCTTTGCTGGTGTCATGGACAGTGGGATTGAGTGCACCATCTGCACATTTGCAGATAATGTGTGGTGTGGTCAACATGCTGGCAGGAAGGGATACCACCCAGAGGGACCCTGACTGTCTTGAAAGTGGGGTCCATGCCAACCTCATCAAGTTCAACAAGATCAAGTGTGAAGTCCTGCACCTAGATCAGGGCAATTCCAAGGCTAAATACAGGCTGGGCAGAGCATGGATAGAGAGTAGTCCTGAGGAGAAAGACTTGGGGTGCTGGCTGATGAAAAGCTCAACTTGAGCAACACATTGTGCAGGGAAGTTGTGGTTGCCCCCACACTGGGTGTGTTCAAGACCAGGCTGGATGGGGCTTTGAGCAACTTGATCTAGTGGGAGGTGTCCCTGTCCCTGGCAGCAGAGTGGAACTAGGTGACCTTTCAGGTCCCTTCCAACTCAAATCATTCTATTATTCTATGATTCTAAAAATTATATTTAAAATTTCATCCTGAGGTCTTTTAATTTCCTCAGGATTTATAGGACTAGACTTAGGGAATACATACAGTCAGACAGCAGCACATTAAGCCTGTCTTCTTTCTTTGCTTGGAAAAGAGGCATATGTAGGAGACCTGCACTTGAAGTCTGGAAGCAGTCTTCAGTCCTAGTGACAAGTCCACAGTAGTCCCAGCTGTGCACAGCCCTACAGAAACATTCAGGTAACACAAGCCAGAGTTGCATATCTGCTCTGTGATAGCATAGCTGTTGTTTTGCCCACTCATATCTCCTATTTAACCTGGAATTTCCAAGTGGTCTATGGCTATATATGCAAAATAATGAAATAAGTGAACAAGTAAACAAGCTATCAAAATAAATAAAACTTTCTTCATTATAAATGTGCTCCACAGTCTAACCCTCTGTTTATTGGCTTGTATTTAATCTAACTTTAACAATGAAACAGTGAAAGCAGCCTTTAAGCGTTGTCTTCTGTGCAAGGTAATATGTAATCCGCTGGTAGCAACTTGGGAAAGACAACTGCAAAAATTAAAATGTATCAAAGAGGAAAAATATAGGATACCTCAATTTAATATTATTTTATTTTATTTTAATATTATTATTTATAGAACCTTCATATTCCTATTGCTAGATGAAAGAGGGACTAACTGATCAAAGGGATGAATGCAGAATCTACCTTAATCCTTCTCAATGCACTGTTTAGGCACTGTCAACCTCTGTCTGGTGAATGAGGCCATGTATTTATAGCAAGTTGCTCACCAAAACCTCCATGCAAAGAGTACAATAATGATCTTAGGCTAAACAGTTTTGTCATCTGTAATAGCCAGTCTCTTTCTGGAAACTGACAGATGACTAGATATGTTACACACTGTGGCTCCACAAAACATTTCATATTTTAGCTGGACTTGTTGAATCCTTCTAAAGAGCATATGCTTTTTCCTTAAGCAGCAACATAGTAATAAATGATATTTAATGAAGAATCTGGACAGCATTTCTCAAATTTGGTGCAGACTCTCAAAGGTACATTTGTAAAAGATATGGGTGAACCAAAGATCAAGACATGGAAGGGTGGGATGTATGTGCAAGAAAGTTTTCAGCAATTCTTGATAAATCAATTAAGCAAACCCTCTGGGAAGTGTTTATACCCCAGCAATTTCAAGAATCAGTTCCTGAAGTTGTTCATCCATACCTTCTTGCATTTCTTACCCATGCCTTCATTCACTTGTAAAGATACATACCTTCAGATTAAGTATTCCTATTCCTGGATTGCTGTCTGTCGAGTGGTTTCAAAGAGAAATAAATATGAAATCGAGAATTTTACTTCCATCTTGGATTTAATCAAAACATTTGATTCTTTTTAATTGAAATAGTGTTCAGAGCAGCCACTGAAACCATGTCAATACTCTGATTGGGCAGCAGAAAAAAAAAATGCAGCTATGACCATTAAAACTATATGATCAATATGTTTTAACATATATGTAAGCAACTGAAGAAGGGAGGCTGGAAGGACATTTATTTCATGAGACATGCTAACTTTGTTCTACCTTATGCACCTTGTTCTCCTCTAACATTAGGTTAAGGCATTCAAGGGTCAGATTTCATCATCAGTCTCTTCTGGTGTTGCTTCCTGATCCACCAGAGCCCTTCCCTATGTTCACACAGCCTTCTGACAGACAAACACTGTTGTATAATGGGAAAAACAGGAAAATGAGTTTCAGAGAGGCTTTAAAAATGGTTATGGCCAGTGCAGGCAAGAAGTTAGGAATGAAGATGCTGGTGAAAAAAAATAAGCATAGTGTCTGCTAAATGTGTAAAGCATTGAACAGAAGCTAGCCTGGCTTCAGAGATCGTTCTTGCTCCCTATCAGGAGTGAAGGACAATGCACCACAGTCAGTAGATCTAAGTAATCAAAAACACTAGAAAAGAAGAAAGACCTGACTTCAGTGGACTGAAAGGGCAAGCATGAATCATATCTAAATAGGTCAAATTTTAGTGACAAAGGGAAAAGCTGTCATAGCAAAATCCAGTTTGTATTTCAAAATATGACTGAAATGTAAGCCCTCCTATGTAGAACTTTCTGTTTGTCTGTAAACAAACACACATGAATAGCAAATGTACCTCTTTTTTTAAATATATTTCAAATTCTGCCTCTGTAATTATGTAGTTGAGTTATGAATATCCTTCTAATTCTACTAAATAATCAAAGAAAGATAATATTTTAAGTTTTGTGGACTTTTCCACAGAGCAAAAGGGAAGAAAGGAAAAAATCTCGAAGGCAAATGAGTGCATGAACAGAAAACACATACAGAAACAGTGGAAAAAGAGAAGAAAACATGGAAAGTTTTAATAAAAATAAACTTAATATATTAAAACTTCAGCTATCCTAACATAGATGTTGGCATATAGCTTAGTGTATCTTTCAACTAGAATTTTCTTTGTTTTTTTGAAGAACTCACTTAGCTTTCATATATCTAGAGGAGAATGGAGTATTTGCAAATTCAAGTCTATGAATCGAAATGAGAGGGGCAGTGGGAAATTTGGTTTTGATGCTGAATGACAAGAAATTTCAAGGAAATGCCAGAGGCCATTTTTATCATTACTGTTATTTAGTAGTTCCAAGAAGAATAGAGACGATAGGAAACCACATTTGTGAAACTTAAAAAGCTATGGTTAAAGTCTTGAATTTTATTCTGTACAGGGCAGGGAATGAAGATAGATTTTAACAGGACAAATTCTGTTTCAGAAAGAAAATTATTTCTGACTGTATTTAATATAGTTCTGTAGAAAGAGTTCAAAGCTTTGCCATAATCGTTCCTTAGAAGTGGCTTATGTGTGGATCTGTGGGTGCTCAGCACTAGTTCACATGAGACTCTTTCTGCAAGAGTGTACCTTTAAAACACTATACAGAAACTCAAGTGTATATATATTAAAGACCTAAGTGCACATAATTATAAAACAGAATAATGAATATTTCTATCTGTGAAGCCCTATATGCTGCTGTGCCCTAAATGAGAGCCACAGGTTCAGTCTCTGTCTTACCATTTGGCTGGACCGCCTATCATTAGGAGCAAAGCTACAGAAGAAATCATTCTTGCAAATGAGGGACTTAAATAATTACAGGCCTGTCATAAAGAGAGAGAGAGAAAAAAAGAAATTCTCTTACACCTCCAGGAAGGCTATTATAAACCAGTCATTTGCTTGATACTGAATAAGACTTAGTCCAGAAATTTGACATCCTGGAAAATAATGGGAATTTGGGATTAGTATGACTTTCATTTTAGGTGTTTTAGTGTTTATATTATGTAGACTTTATTTATATTAGTAAACTTTATGAGTCTGCAGAGTTTTCTGTTTCTATAAAGTTTTTTTCCCCAAACAGTCTTTTGACAGACATTTGATTGTTAAGAACTATATCATAAAAAGGATCATTTTTCTACATACCAGAACTTTTTTACAGTGTTTCTTCTTTTTTCATCACAAGCATGTCTGTTATTTAAAATACTTTGCTTTCTTAACTACTTTGGTTAAAAGAGTAGCATAAAATTATGCACCTTCTTTCTCACTTGTATTTCATCACAGTAGTAACATCAAAAGGCTTGCATACTGATTTTTTTATTTATTTATGGCAAATATAGCTTATTTTCTTATGGGAGCTGTAGCAGCATAAAAAAGATTTCTAAGCATGCAGAGAGAATGGCATTTGACACCTCTCAGATGTTAGAGTCATCAAGGTTATAATAGAATGACTGCATTGCTCTCATTTTGCTTGATTAATATGCTACACATGTTTTTCTTGTGCAGTGTAGCAGTTTGACACGCAGGAAAATTAACTCAGGCTATATTTATTACAGTTGCTGGGATAATCTAGCAAACCTTTGCCATTACCAGCCAGCATAAGTGACTTCTCTGAGATCTGTGAAGCACTGAAGGGTGAAATTCACTGCTCTGAGAAGACTAACACAGGACCTGTCCTTCACTTCAGCGTTCAGCATAGCACTTGCAGACACTTCAGGTCAGTGATGTGAGCAAGAGTAAATTTTACCCTTTGTGTGGAAAGCCGTGGATCAGAAATCTAATTATCTCAATAATGAGAGAGGATACTTACTATGACTGAAAGCTCAAAAAGGTACAGCAGTTTCAGGAATAGGTGAGAGGGGGGAAGTATACTTTCTGATTAGCTCACATCTTGGGTGAGGAATTTTTAAAAGAAAAAGAATAAGAATGCCCTCACATTCTCTTCAGCATGTGAGCAGAGCAAAGAATGCACTACCTACATCAGTTATGACCTGTACAAGGCCATAAAAATATATGCTTAAGATATGCTTTCACTATTACTAGTCATATCTAGTTGAAACAGAGAAGATTGTATTCTATTTAAGTGTCAAGGACTACTGTTCTTGTCCTTATTACTATTGTTATTTGGTTTGCCATGTTTTGCGTAATGATGGGGGGAACAGAATTTTCTTCATTTGAATATTTTGTCCATGCCTCCAGTATCTGATATATTATTATGGTGCTTATTTGGTGTCTTGACATTTTTCTGTACAGAGATAATTTACTATGTAATCTGACATAAACTCAGAAAAGTTTCTGATGTAAGACTGCAGCTGAAATTTAATTGACTTCCTGAGTATAAAGATAACATGAATTAACAGTCTTCATATATATTAAAACAGAATCATTCTCAGAGGCCTCATTTGCATCCTCTGAGTCCAAATAGGTGAAGAAAACTTCAGTACAATAAGGTCTGTTAATTAGATACTAATTGAGTGGATGTATTCTTGACTTATTACTTTGAAGTTTCACTTTCCCTGAAACACCTGAAAACAGTGAGGTGCCCTGAAAACAAGGCTGAGATCCACATCAAAAACTCTAAGGGAAAGTACAGAGATGGACAGCACCAGCTTAGTCATCAGACACAATGCATAAACTGAGCATGAAAGGCCTGTGGTCATACATAACAAAAGATTTAAATATCAGTTATCCTGCAAGATTATACCTCACTTCTCTACTTTCTTCTTTTGTCACTTTTTTTTTCCTCTCAGTTTTGTGGTCAAGAACTCAAAAGCATAGCTTTTTACTGAAGTGTACATAATCAAATCTAGCATTTTTGCTTGTAGTAAGGATGAATTCCTTTCAGCAGGAGTGAATTACTCCTCCAGAAGCAAGGACACAAAGGAGGTAATGTGCACAGATGGGTGAGTTGTTTGTGCAGGGGTGTATCATGCCGTTTAGAGAATAACTCTTCTTAAAAGCATAAAATAGTGTCTCTGAGTAAGGGCAGAGCAGATCCAACTGACTTCACTTAGTACACAGTTTCACAGTATTGCAAAGACTTCAAACAGGAAAATACTTTCCCTGTAAAGTATTCTTTTGCTGTATTTGTAAAGGTGCTTGTAGGAAAAAAAAAAAAAAAGGTGTACATAAACAAAAAGTATATATAGAGAGGGATGAAATAAGGATTAAATAGGTGCCTAGATCATGCCACGGTACCAAAATCTCCTGCACAAAGCACAATGACATTGGGCTTCATTGCCTTACAAATTTGGAATGAGATAGTGTTCTTTAGAAAAGCTAAAGCTCAGCTGGAACTAAATCGAGCCAGGGAGATCAAGGGCAACGGGAAAAATTTCTATAGGTATATTAATGGCAAGAAAAAGACTAGGGAAGGTGTCGGCCCCCTCAGAAAGGATACAGGAGAACTCGTGGCAAGTGATACTGAGAAGGCTGAGGTTCTCAA
>JAAGNO010019325.1:0-10786 GCA_033439905.1 Ceryle rudis
GCCCCATTCCTGCCAGCCCTGAGACAAAGCTGGCGATGCCGTGCACCTCCCAGCGCCCATCGGCCGCCTGGCAGTTCAGGGGACCTCCCGAATCGCCCTGGGGTGCAGGATGAGTGGGAGTTCAGCACCGGTGGGAGGGTCCCAGCGCATCCCCTTCCACCCCAGCGTGGCACTCACGTTGCAGCCAGCCTTCTCATCACCGCCGGCGCAGATCATGGTGCGGCGGATGGCGAGGGCACCCCACCAGTCAGGCTGGGTGCAGTGGTCGAAGTCCACCACAGGCAGCAGCGCCTGCTGCAGCCGATCGGGCAGCGGCCCCCCGGCTGCCAACTGGGTGTTAGCAGGGGAAAGGGGATGTGCCCAGTGTCCTGCCTGCTGGTCCTGACTGCCTATGGCTGTCCGTTTTGTCCATCCATCCATCCCTTCCTTCACCTCTGCATCCTTCAAGCCCTGTAGCCCTCCATCCTTTCCTCCATCTCCCCATCCATTCAGCCCTCCTTTCCTCCACTCCCCATCCAGCCCTCCAACCATCCCTCCATCCCTCCATCCATCTGCCGAACAATCCTTCCAGACATCTCCCCAACCATCCCTCCATCCATCTCCCCATCCCTCCTCCCCCCATCTGCCCATCCCTCTTCCAGTCCCCCCACCGCGTGTGCCCGCCCCACTCACTGCTCAGCCGGCCCCAGCCGCTCAGGTAACAGGGGTACCCGTTGGGCAGGATGGTGTCTGGGGGTGGCAGCTGCCCCACCTGCACCTGGGTGCTGAGCACTGCTGGGCGCTGCAGCTTCATCAGGGCGATGTCATTGCTGCCGTTGGGGACATGGGTCATGGAGGGGGACCGTTGGGGACAATGTCCTTGACCCCCCTCCCCACCCTCTCTCCCACCCAGGGACCCCGCTCACCCGCAGGCCACGCAGTAGCTTCGCCATTTGGGGTGGACGAAGATGTCGTTGGAGGCCACAGGGATGCGCTGCTCAGGACCCTCCGCAGCACCCATGTCGTACTCGCCCAGCACCACCTCGTAGGTGAGCTTGGAGCTGCCCCGGGGGACACCAGAGGACATCAGGGGACCCCACCCCTGATGGCATCCCAGGGTGCTGCAGCCCTCCTGCAGCCCTCCTTGCACCCAGCACCCCATTCCTGCACCCAGCAGCCCCCCACAGCACCGCCTCTGCCGGCCGCTGCAGCCCAGCCATGGCCTCAGCGTGACTCAGCAGTGCTCCTGCCACCGCCGCCCCCCGCACGCAGCCTTTCCGTCCCAGGGGCCCGGGGGGCACACGCTGCCATGGCGGCAAGGGCCAGAGCAGGGTTGCAGCGCTGGGTTATCCTGCTCTGCGGCCAAGTGCAAGGCCGGGTGCCGCACCTCTGCTCATCAGCACCCTGCAAGGGGATGCTGACAGGGGACGCCCTGACCCACGGGACAGAGGTCTAGGCCACAGCTGCCCCCTGTGACAGCAGCAGATGGCCCCAGCTCCTTGGACCCACGGAGCTTCTCATGAAGTCTTATTTCTTTTGTATGGCTTCTTTTTAAAAGACAGACCCTCAATCTCTCTGGTGCTGCCTCCAGCTCCCTCCTGCAGAATGCCACCAGCAAAGCTGCTCTCCCAGTGCAGGGAAGGCAGGCTGGCATCCCCTGGAACACCACCGCCTTCACAGCAACGTCATTCCAGAGGGACAGGAAAGCAGCCTTGCTGCAGTCCCTCTGGCAGCACCCACCTTAAAACAGCCTTATCCTGTTTTAATTCCCCAAAGCACAAGAAGCGTTGACTGCACTCATCTGTCCTCCCTGAGGTAGCCAAGAAGCTCTGCCCATACCCCAAGACTATCCCCCTCCTCCCAGAGGTATGGTGGGGATGGGGACACCATGCCAGTGCCCCATCACCAGGGCAGGACCTACCAGCACCCCAGCCTGGTGGGGCACTGGGGACAGGGCGCAAGGCCAGCCGGGCTCCAGAGCAGCAGACAAAGGCCCCTTGTTTTCTACTGTGTTCCTGGGAAGGGCTGGAGCTACTTGGCCTGGGCCAGGCAGGCGCCTCATGGGAGGCAGCAATAGGCAACCACTGCCGGCCGTCACGCCTCCACGGCACCCTGTCTGTCGCTGGTGTGGGAGGAAGCCAAGGCAGCTACAGTAAGCCTGGCTCATGCCACTATGTCCAGCTGCCAGCTCTTCCCTAGGGCACCATGGAAGGACAGCCACCATCCCCAGGCTCCCCAGCAATCTACTGCTGTCCCCTCAACCCTCTCCTGTCTTTGACATGTCCCTCAGAGGTGGCAGACACTGCCTGTCCCATGGCACTGGGGGTTGTTGCTAAGACCTAATTTCTCCTGCAAAGCCAAACAGCTCCTGTAAGAACAGCTGGTGGGTCCCTGGTGAGCAGCACAATGAGGAGCTGCATCCTCTGAGTGCAGTGGTCCCCCAAAATGCTGTGCACCAGCTGGCACCTCTCCATGCCACTACACACCACTGTGCCACCAGTCTCAGTGCCACCACAGCCCCAGGTGCTGCCAAGGGCACTACTCTCCCTCCTACACTGCAGGCCTGAAGAGCTGGACATTTTAAGAGCCATAAATGTTTGCTCCCTCTTGGTCCCACAGCACCAGCTGCTGCCCCAGCACCTCCAGGAGACAGACAGCAGGACAAGCAGCACCTCAGCTCACAGCAGCTGCACCAAACAGCACAGAGAGGGCTGTCTCACCTCCTGCAACCTGCCTGTGGCCTCAGCAGCCACCAGGATTAAGGACATTTGTCCGTGCAGGGGAGGCAGAGGCGCTCTGCCCAGCATCCCACAGGCAAAGCCACATCCACAAGAGTTTGTGAGGCATCCTGGCAAAGGGACAGCACATTGTTCCTAGGAGCCAGCAGTCACTGGGGTGCTGGGGCTGCCCAAGCTGAGGAAGGAGGAATGGGGAGTCTGCACTGGCTCCCCACAGCAAACAAGAGAGCTGGATGCAAAAGGTGTCCCCTTAGCAGAGCCACTGACAGCAGCTGCCTCCCCAGCACACTGCAGCACACACAGCACCTTGTCTACAGCAGGGGACAGCCCAGGGCTTGTACAGAGCAGCAGGGGCCTGGCTGGACACTGGCACACTGCATCCATCACCACTTGCAGGGACAGATGAGTGGAGGGGACTCTGTCCTGCAAAGCCAAGACAGGCTCCAACACCCCTTAGGTGGTGGCTGTACACAGCAAGTTACAGGGCAGGGGAATGGGTCTGTTCAGAGAAAAGCACCCAGAGGATCCTCTCCCTGGCCCTGCTTGGGGACATGCGTTGCCTATGCTGCCAGGTCCCCTCTCTGCCACCCAATGTTGCTCTGGCTCAAATCCCACAGGAAGGCGCATGGAGAAGGGACACCAGACGCCCTCTGTGACTTGAGGCAAAGTTGTCCTGCTCTCCTCTGCCCGCAGAGAGACAGGGCAGCACAAACTGCAGCCTCTCACGTCCCTGTAAGTGAGACCCACCAGAGGACCCGCTCTGCTGTCGAGTGTCCTCTCCCCGTGGCGTTTTATTCCCGTGGAAACATTATTCTATGCAAATAAATCACCCCATTGCCCACGAGCAGCAGCTTCTTCCAACCCTGCTCTCTTGCCAGGGCTGCCGAGAGCTTTGCAACCTGTTTACCCGGACTTTAACCAGCAGCTTCAGCTCTTGCAACACCGTGGAGTCAGCAAGAACAGCCAGCAGTGAGCACTCAAGAGGTGAAAGAGCAAGTGGGTCAGCCCAGCTGCTGAGCCAAGGCTCTCGGCTGTAAGCTGCATGCAGCGGGGCCAGAGGAGGGAGGGCATCCTTCAGGGAAGGTTGCTCTGCCTGGCCCCAGATAAGGTGCCCCTGGTGGGGGGATCCTGCTCCCAGCACTGGGAATGGCTCCCTGCCTGCAGCAAGCCTGCAAGCGCCCGGCTGCCAGCAACCCTGACCCTGCAGGCCCAGTGAGGAAGGGAGAGAAGGGAAAAATACCTGTTTGTCAGGCACTGGACGTGGTTTCCCCAGAAAAAAAAAAGTTTAGCTCTCCTTTGGGGAGGGGCCAGCAGTGATAACCGAGGACACAGCTGCAGCTCTTGGGCATGGCTGGGGAGAGCAGGTGAGAAGAAGGGGAGGTTTTTTGGGGACAGCAGGAAGGTACTGTCCCTGCTACACTCACACAGCACATGATGGCATCAGTGCACACAGGTTCAGCTAATGACCTGAAACCATTAGTGAGCAGCTTCTAGGCTGGCCATGCCCCGGCCAGCCCGTACCAGAGACCCCAGCGCCAGTACCCAGGACAGGGTGGGTGCTGAAGGCAGGAGGATGCAGCCCCAAGGGCAAAGATGAGCAGAGCCCCAGGGGCCAACACAAACCAAGGTTTCATAGCCAGGGCTGGCACTTTCACCCCCTGCAAACCCCTACCCAGAGGCAAGGGCCCCAGTGAGCACCCATTACCCTGTCTGGGAGCCACAGAAGGGCAGGAGGTGGCACTGGCCCTCTGCCACTCCTGCAAGTGACTATGCCTGCAAAAGCATCTTGCTCCAGTGGATAGAGCAGCAGGACTCTGTGCAGCTCTGATGAGAAGTGAGCACCTGGAGAGCAATTTCAGCCTCTCCATTGTAAGGGTAATTTCACATGGTGATACACAAGCACCTGATTTCCATACAGAAAGCTCCTTTTAAGTTCAGATTTGGTAGGATACGTTCAGGCTAGAGGAAATTATTCCTAAGAGCCTAGAAGCAAAGCAGCAGGACCCACACCTGAAGCCTTCCCCTCCTGCATGACTCAGGATGGTGGGAAGGCACAAATAAGCTTCCAGCTCCTCTCCAGAGCACCAGCCAAAGCTGACCCCCATGTTCCTCCCCGTTTGGAGGGCACCCAGGCCAGCTGCAGAAGATGCAAATGTAGGGTGTGTGCAGAGCAGCCAAGACTTGTGAGGAGGCACAGCAGGCAATTCTGCCTGCTTCCTGGATGCTGTGCTTATGGTTCCTACATGCACAAGAGGACTTGGTGCTCTCCCCTGTTAACCAAGATAGCTTTCAGAGCTGAGGCAATAAAACCAGAACATAAGAAGAATCAAAGAGCAGCAGGGTGCTACAAGTCAGGAAGGCAGCTCATGACAGTTCTCTGCAGCCCAGGCGGTGCCATTCAACAGCACAGACCTCTGCCTACTCCCTGCTGCCTGGGCCCCTCTCGGCAGCCACCCATACTGCTCTTGAGCCATTCCATTAACATAACCAAGCTAAAGGCAGTGGTGGAGAAATCCTACCTTGCCTGCAGTGGTGAAACAGGTTTAACAGGCTCCACCACCCTCCCCATCCCACCACAGGCCATCTTGGGAAATGGGCTCAGGGGCAGAGCCTGGCTCAGGACCAGGCAGCTCACCGGGGACAGTACTCTCCCAAAAAGCTGGCTTTCAGCAGGGCTGGTACCAGAGTCCTTGCCTGGGCACCTTCTGCCACGCAGTCCTTCAACGCCCACCCACAGCCCCATCCTTCAGGAAAACCACCACAAGGCTGCTCTGTGGGAAAAGGTCTTACACAGCACTGAGATTAGGGAGGGCTGCTTCCCCAGGCCAGACTGATGGGTTACCCATGTTTTGGTTAGAAGGGAAAAAAACACATCCTGGGACAGGTTACCCCAACTCAGAGGCTGTCCATCCCCTGCAATGGGGCTAGGGCCCTTGGACAGACTCCTATCAGATAGGGGCAAGGCCGGCGGGGTTCAGCATGTCCATCAGTAAATACACACATGGCTGCTGTCGTCACAGGAACGTGCTACAGCCAGGCTAGAAAAAGCCTGATCATCCCACCAGGGATACACAGATTGACAAATATGAAACATGCCTCTCTGTACCCTGTGCCATCAGGTGGGTAAACAGCCCTGTGCAAACAGTGCTGCAGATAATGCTGTGGATGGGATGGAGTAATTTGTCCCTAACCTTACTGGAATTGTCCTGTTTCAACAGGCTGTCCATTTACAACCTGATCATTCATCACCTCTTTGCATTTACTTCTCAAAGGGCCAATCTTGCAATAAATCATTATTGTATTTTAAACTTCTTCGCTGTATGATGGCAGAAGCCATTTCCCTTTGCTCACAGTCACAGCATCATCTGCCTTCAGTGCCGATTCCATCTTTGGGGACTGACAAGTCCCACCTCAACTCACCTTTTCCCTGCTGCCCTGCACACCCTGAGGCCCTGGCACCACTGCCATGAGCTGGCTCTTGGCCAACCCACAACAGCACTTCAGACACCTTTAAGAGTCCAAAAGTCTTTCTAAAGACAGGCAACAGAGAGCTAATGTTGGATGACTCCCCCAGCACAGCCCTGTAGCTGGATGAAGGAGCTGCTTCTTGGGACTGAGGCTTCCCCAGGGACAGGCTCTACTCCTCTGGCCACCAGTACAGAGGAATGACTGCTGTACTGGGCACAGGGAGAGAGAAGAGATGGCAAAAAAGTTAACTCCTGCTGCCAGGAGGCAACCAGAGACCTCAGCACACAAGAGCAGGGTCACGACTGCCCAGGCAGGAGCAGAGAGGCTGCATTGGTAAACATCGCACAAGGCCATCAAGAGATTAGAGATGCTGCAACATCCCTGAGCTGTCAGCTCATGGTGCTCATCGCCTCTAGAAGATGGATGTCTCCTCCTGATCATTTACGTCAAGCCAGAGAAAATGGGTCCCTGCAGAATGTCAAGTAGAGCATCAGGCGTATGAAAATCTCAGAAACTCACATTTCAAAACCCAGGGTTAACCCCAGCTCACACAGAACTCATTCAGACCGAAGAAGCTGGGCACGCTGATGTGGTTTCCCAGCCTTGGGGCTGACAGCCTCTTCCTACCAGAAGCCTCGGGGCTGCTCTGGGTTTCTGCAGCAGTTGCAGTCCATGAGGGCTCACAAGCAGGCAAGGACGCACTTAAGGCCAGCGTGCTCCTTCAGCCCCATTCACCAAATAGATGACAGCCAGAGAAGGCAACCCCAGGGGAAACCACAGCCAGACATGAGGCACCAAGGGCCAGCAGACCTGGCAAGACTGGTTACCTCCACACTCATCAATCCTCCCCCATGGCCGTGTTCAGACCACCACTCAGCTCCCCTAGCTCAGCATCGAGGAGGGAACATCCCCATCTCTGCTGTAAGCACCAGGCATCCATTTAAAAGCCAGGGAGCGTACTGGACCACCACCTCCCTCCCACCCTCCCAGGAAGGCACTAGCTGTAGAAGCTCAGATGAACTTGGGACCTTTGGGAAAGGAGTCCTGCTCTGCAAGAAGCAAGTTTCAGTTTTCACACCCAGGCCCTTACTCCTCTCCTCTATAGGTACAGCATTTCCTAAGAGAGATCATAATCACAAGATTAACAAAGAAGAGGAAACTGAAGCTCTAATTACTGCTTTGTTTCTCGTGTGATCCTGAGCTCCCTGCATGTACTTCATGCCCTGCCAGCCCTTCTCTTCCTGGAGTGTCCCTGTCCCCTCAGCTCTTGCTTCTCCTGCAACCTTGGTGCAGTCACTATTTCCCAGCTGTACTCAATGTTTGTAGCAAACACCAGAGCAGCAGCTGATGACCACTGTGAGCTATCCCCAAATCAAGCACCATGTAGGACAGCATCCAGGCATCCCACCTCCCTGACCAGGCAGGATTAGGTGTAGGCAGGAATAGCAACTGTGCACCAGCTGCCAGGCAAGCAGAGGTACCATGCAAAGAGCAAGTCTCTGTGGGAGGGAGCAGACCCCAGGCTTCAAAGCTGGATAAAAACAGTAAGACTGTAGTTAAGTCTGGATAGGGCTGGGAAAGCCTTTCATCAAACAGCTGCTGCTAACCAGGAGCAAAGTTCTCAGGAGGAGGGCAGGGGTGAGAGGGTTTGACAGCAAAATGCCAAGGACCGTTTATGCTGGGCTCTAAATAGTCCACCCCAGGCTGGCTCAAGCTGATCTACCAGAACCACACTGCATGAAAACCCAGCAAGGAGCCCTCTGGAGAAACACAGGGGTGATGCCTCCACCAGCTCTGAGATCAGCACTCTTGTCTCCCTACTTGCTGCCTTTATTTCAAGCTCCCCACTTGCCACTGTGACATGGCCCTGTTCTGGGAGCTGTGCAGTGGAGTGGCAGCACCCAGCCCTGCAGGAGGCTGGAAGGAGGGACAGGAGCTCGGCCAGCTGAAGGGTTTGTCTGGAACAGGCTGTGTGGTCACAGCAAGGTGAAGCGCTGCCTTGGCGCACAACAACTGGTTGGACAAAGGAGAGCCCATTAGCAAATTAAATTTTAACTTTGCATGTCTGTTGCGACAACTGAAGGAGAGGAGCTCTTGGCAGCCAGCACTTCACTTGCATCTCTTCAGAAAAGCCAGCCCCAGCCTGCTCCTTTCCAGCAGCACAAGGGAGCTGTGCTTCCCTGGCAGAGGATCTCAATTACACACAGGGGCTGGAAGCAGATATGCATTCAGGGTGGGATGATAGCTCCTTATTTAACTCCACCAGTACAAGACAGATGAAGCACAGTACCAACAGTCCACCTTGAACGCCTCCAGCTCTCCAGAGGATTGACCTTTGGAGCACACACCCCTGTTGTGCAGACGGATGTTAGATGAGGATCCCCAAGAGTATCAGCAAACCAGTCAGTCAGCAGAGACAGCCACAAATGGCTCAGCATCTTCCACAGCAAGGGGCTGGAGGTCTCAGCAGCTGGCACACAGGGAATTAACTGCAGCATTCTCCCATCTCTGTGGTTCTCTAATACAATTAGATGCCACAGAGACTTGGCTGGACTTCCGCCCATTGACCAATTACACTGATTTGCTACATTCAAGGAGAGAAATAGCATCTCAGTAGGGTCCTTCTTCCACCTCTGCAGCCTCACATGGACCTAGAAGGGCTCCTCCAAGCAGAGGCATGTGCAGCTTTGTGCTGTGTTGCCCAATCTGACACCTGGCAGGGGCCACAAGCACCATGCTCCTTCCTTTACACCACAACAGCTTCCAGGCATACCCACAGCAACTCTCCTGGCAGGTCAAGGCTGCTGCAGCCTTTTTCAGGGTTTGCTGATGAGACAGCTACAGTTGATGATCCCCGATTACAAACCTACACAAGGCCTATGAAAGTCTCCTGATGTGCTGGCCCAGGCAGTGACAACCTGACACTGCACACAGGCAGTGAGTTGGGAAAAGACTGTGAAGGCTGGATGGGGAGCAGCCTGACTTTCCTGTCCTAAACTTTGATTAAATTCCACTTAAAAAACCTCCAACAACCCATGTTGAGGGGGTAGCAGCACAAGTCTTGAGAGCCCTAAGAATCACAGAGCTCTGGAGGAGCCTGGCCTCACCGAAGGGTCCATTGGAACAAGACAACACCCTCTCATTTGGCTGTGGCTGCCTCCTCATGCCCCACCCCTTTGGCCTGGATGATGGCACAGACCCCTCCAAGTGATGTGACCCTGGGAGGCCTGGTCACCCTTTGCACTCTCCAGTGCTCATATCCATCTCCAGCTGCTCGCTGGAGCTGTGCGAGGGGAGGCCAACCACCAAGGCAGGGAGCAAGTGGGCAGGGCCAGAGCAGCAAGGGCTCAGCGCCCAGCCGAGATGGGAAGAATCTTGCTCCTCCTGGGTCCTCACAATAGGAGGCTGGAGCTCTGCCCTTGGAGGAGAGCAGAGTGTTGGACAGAGGAACAAAGGCCATCGTAGGAGGAGGAATTGGCTGGAAAACACAAAAGCTCTAAACATGCCAATCATGTCAAGCCCGAAATGGCTTATTTCAAAGAAAAGACACTAATCTCCACGCTGGGAATTGTCTTGTGAGTGGCAAGAGAAACCAGGGAGCTAATGAAGGGCTACAAAGGAGTTTAACAAGCCTGTGACTGTCTTGGACTCCATTCAGCTCAAAACAGCTACAAGCAGAAGGGCATTAACTCTGCAGCTACTGCTGCGCTTGGAATGTGTTTAGAGCCCACGGAAGTGGTCAGAACTAGTGAGAAAACACGCCCTGATCCACGGGGACTGGTGCTGAGACACAAAGGAAAGACCCAGAAGCCGCAAGAGGAGCTGTATCAAAGCAGTGTGCAAGACACGAATGGAGCAGGAAAGACCTGAGTGCTGCCGCTGGAGCCTTCTCCCTTAATACCTTCAGGGAGTGCATAAGGACGTTCTCTGCTGCTGTCTCCATCAGTTCAACTCCCTCCTGCTAAGGCGGAAACCTGCCCCGCTGAACAAGGCAACTGCCGCCAGCCCCATGTTTACCCTGCGTTACGGTAGCGGGAACACCGGCACCTCCCCAGGGACGCCACAGGTTGCAGGAACAGCCTCACAGCGACGCTGCGACCCCCGGGCCAGGAACAGCGGGAGCCCAGCGAGCTGACGCCCAAGCTCGGGATGTATCTGCCAGGACTCCGCTGCCGCCGCCAAAGGGAAACTCCGCTCTGCCGCGGGCCACCGGCTGCCGGGATGCAGCGGGAGAGAGGCGGGTTACGGACCTGCTCCGGGGCTGCCAGGCTGGCAGGGCGGGAGCAGTCCCGAGCGGGACGGGCAGCGGGCGATGGGCGGCAGCGACGGGGCGGCCGGAACGCAGCACCTGCGGGGAGCGCGCTGCCGCCCCGGGGCGGGTCACGGCAGCCTCCGCCCAGCACGGATGCCCACGCTGGCAGCGGCGGTCGGACGGCCCCGCAGTCGGCGGGGAAGCTCCGGGGCCGGAGGGAGGGCGCTTACCTGCCAGGATGGCCTTGCCGGGGTGGGTGAGCTTGGCCTTGCCGGCGGGGGCGGCGGCGGCCAGGCTGCGGGGCGCGGCGGGGGCGGGCATGGCCGCGCTGCACCGCGGCTCCTGCGCT
>JAAGNO010019326.1:1292-28294 GCA_033439905.1 Ceryle rudis
TCTTTATGTGGTACAGTCTTAATAAGTGGGTAAAGGATCAGAGATTTAAAAGATGACTTGCATAAGAAGTCTTCCAGTAGAGGATTAAGGATCTGACTGGTATGAGAAGCTGGCTCTAATAGCAGTGACTCTTGCACCAGCAATTTTAGGCTTTCTGGGTTTGGATTTTTGTTGTGAGTTTGGGTTTTTTTGCCTTCAGGATGGCTGGGTTTGCATTCATGTATATCAGAAGACCTCTTCAATCCAATCATCATCTCTAAAAGTCTGAGGCAGACAGAAATAAAACTCAGTGCTAGAGTTTGCTAAACTTTGAACTGTGTCCGAATACAATTCTGTTGAAATTACAGGACAGAATTCACCCAAGTTTAGTCTCCAGAAACAAATGGGAAAGACCCTGACAATGTCAGAACAACTTGCTTTCTAGCTGTTCAGGAATACAGCTCAATTCCTCATTCTGAAATTTTTTATGTAAATACACTAAAAAATGAAAATACAATACAGACCTGAGTTGAACACCAAAATGCCGAGGTTTTCTTCCAACTGGGAATGAAACCACGCTTCAAAACTCTTACATTGTAGAAACAAACTGTTTCATAAAGAAAGAGTTTTTCTCATGACCTTAGAATTCTCAGTCTGGTGGCGAGTTTACAAAATCCACTAAAATATACCGTTTTCATCCAGAGAAGAATGGTGCACCAGCTGTCAACTCCCTGTCCCCACCCTATCCCACAGGAAGAGTTAGAACAATAGTCGTCCCACTGTTCCTTCAATGTAGCCCAAGCCGCCTACCACTGACACCTCAGAAGTGAAACGATATTGGGTTTTTTAATCACTTGTAAATGTGGCCGAGTTCAAACTTCATTATGCATCACTAACTTCACAGCAGCATCTGCAACTTGAGCTTCTCTGATAAAATACATTCTAGACATTCACCATCTGAATTATCTACTCTTGCCCTTTGTGTCAGTTTAAAACATGAAATGCTGAAGGTCAGCTTCATGGCTGACCACGCTACACCCTTTGCTTATGAAAACTAGTGTTTTGTAAATACAGAATTGTCTTGTTTCCCTAACCCCGTATCTATGCTGATTGTCTAACTGAACGTGTTCTGCTGTTATTTAGAAAACCTATGCTTGGGCCCTACCCTGACTAACCCTTATTCCGTACATAGGGTATTTTGGGTGACTGCACCCAAAATAGCTCTTATACCCTTCCCTTCCTTCCTTCCCATGTTTCACAAGGCTCCTCTGCCCAGCTGGGAATGGAAACTGGGGAGCTCGGTGTGCTCTGCTGCATCTCCCCCAGCAGGTGTCAGTGCCCTTCTGTACCTGCCACCTAAACAGGAGGCAGCTTCTCTTCAGGTTTGCTCTTTTGAGTTTCTCTTGATGTCAGAGAGCCTGAAAGAGAGGAGGTTTTCTATCTTTCACCCAAGCAAGATCAATGTCATGTCAGAATTAAGTTGCAAGAGGAGATCTGTCAGAGAGCTATACTTCTTGTCGTTGGAAATTTCCATGCCTTTCTGAAAATGGCTTAAGTTAACCAAAGTATTCAATAATGTAAATGTTTAAATCCAGGAAATTCTCTTCTATTCATTCTGTCCCTCTTGCCTATACTGAAGGCCACCATTCACTGGCAAAATAGGGAACAGGGAAACCCGGGTCCCACAGAAAACATCATTTTTAAAGCGAATCGGGCCATGTCCCAGCACCACCATCACCATACAAATTCTCATACACACCAACTTCTGCACAAATCCTTCAGGCTCTGTTTAAAGCTGCCAAGGGTTATGGAAAGGGGTTGGTTTCATTTTCAACTACTCCAGCAGCAATTTCAAGAGCACTGGAAGGCAGGTTAGAAAAGATAAGCCTCAGAAAGAAGGCACCACCTCTTTGCATCTGCTTTCTACAATGCTGGCCAGAAACCCATGGTCAACCATGGCCACAGTCATCAGATGGCTCTTTTCTCTAGTGTTCTGTTTGTAGGTTGGTCCACTTTATAGTCTGCTTTCACAAGCTCACTCCATTTTATTTCTAAAGTAATAAGGAAAACATAATCCAGTAACTGCTTATTTGTTGCAACACTATCCAAAAATCACTTCTGCACTGAAAATTAGCTCTAATTTCCATGTAGGAAGTTTGAAAGGTTATAGATAAATCATTGTTTAAAGTCAGTCTTAATCCGATCCTTTTTTAACTGCTTCTGCTTGTAAATCAGTATTAGTTGAGTTTTCTCATTTTAGAAAGCTTTGCTATCTAAATGCTAATTGTCATGGAATTTTTTTGCAAGCCACAAATACACTTCTCACAGGTTTTCAAACATCTATTAAGCTTTTCTATCACTCTTTCTACCCCTTGAAGATATGTCAAAACACAGTGTTAAATTATGTAGCTTGTGAAGACTTCCCAATTGCATCCTGCCATATGTCAAATGATGTGCCTTTTACAATTACTGTACATAACAAGCCAGAAGTAGTTAACTATTTCCATGAGATGCTAAAAAGCAGCTTTTTTTCCCTTCCAAAACTCAAATTGGATAGGAAATCAGGACTCTCCACTTCTGACGCAGAATCGCTCCCATTTACAAGTCTTCTAGAAGGTTGTGTTTAAAGTAAAAAGAAAACAAAGGTGCTCAACAGGCAGTGTCTACGTTGTCCTTAAATGTAGCTTTCCTCATTTCCCCTTCCCTCCTGGCCTCTCCGAAACTCACTTTTGGCATTATCAGGTCTTACGCCACTCTTGTTTGATTTCAAAAGCAGAGAATAAATACGAGTTATTTCTTCAACAAATAAAAGTTATTTCAACCATTGTGTTGGGCCATGTCAACTGGAAACAAGTTCCTGCTTGAGGACAGTTACACAACTCTTGAAGAATGGTGACACGCTTTGGAGTACCCCAGGATTATTTAGCAAAGACACCAGGTCACACTATTCCTAAAGCACTCTAATATTAAACTGTTTTACAAATTGGCCATTCAGCAGGGTGGGGGAGATCATGGAACTCAGCTAAATCCTAAGCAGTGAAGCCGTAAGAGGCCTACTGCTGTGTACAACCCCAGAAGAGAAGCAACTAAATGCTACCACCTTGGCTTCACTGCTCAAATGATGTCCAAGCCAAAAAGCAGGTTAGGGGTCCACCTTAAAAATCAGTTGTGTGTTGAAGTGTTCATGGACAAAGTAAAAAAACACCCCCCAAACTTTCACGGTATCTTAAATCATTTCTGTTTGCACGTCTCTTCCGTTACTTTCCTCTGAACATCCCACCACACAACCCTCCCACCATTTCATCCTTCTCACTTACATCACCGTAATTACAGCCCTGGCTGATCTCCTTTGTGCTGATCTCGAGATTCTTTCTTTGGTCTTGCCACCTACTCATTTCTGATTCTTCTCAGATAACAGAACGCTTGTCTCCTTCCCAGACCTCCCACCCTCCTTCCCCCTCTTCCTTGCACCATCCATACGAGTAAGTCAGACAGTGTTTTCCTGTCTTCAAGAGCTCTTTGCGGCACTCACTGAAAGGCATTCCCAAACTACTTATCTCCATCCAGTAAAGACTACAACAGCTCTGCTGTGGGCCTGGTAAGATATTACGCTTGTGGGCAAAACACTCTTTGGATTAGGCTTGCAAAGGGCAAGAGTCTTAACCTTCAGAAGTTTACTTTGAAGTCTGTCTGATTCCGGTTCCCTAAATCATTCTGTGCATTTACTTCCAGCTAGAGCACATCGGTAAGTCTCCAGTGGAGAGCACTCACTTGGCATGCAGCATATTGTGAGGCTGCCTACATGCTTATATGGAGCCGACAGCACTCCACAGAGTGAAGAAGATACCTACTGTTCTCATACTCTGTGTTATAAATTGCACAAGGGCACAGAGACGGGTATTACCAACAGTTTCCACACTGTTACAGAGCTTAAGAGGAGGGAAGAAAGGAGTGTAGATGTAAAAGGGAGAGAGAGAAAAAACACATACTCAGAACATTCATCCTCTTCTAGTTCAGTTCATCCTCTGCTATGGAAAATGCAAACAAGAGCAACTCCAACAAAAGTAGTCCAGTGTAGGCAAGGCAGTCATCCTTAGATTGTAAGGCATCCAAGAAACCAAATATCCCCTGGTTTTTAACTGTTACTAGAACTTCAGTTGTATTTCAATCCCAACTGAGTGCTCTGCATCAATTCAGACAAAAATATGTGTGGTTTGCTTACTGGTATTGTGTTAACATCAAAGAGAAAAATACAACAATCGTGGACCCGAGCAACCAAGCTGAAATATTAATTATGTAACTGAAGGTTAAAGCACTTACATTTTTAGGAAAACCAAAAAAATGTATAATACGTATGGCAGTCACTGTAACTAACAATACTTTACAGCTACATTTGTTGTGTAGGCTATAGAACCCAAATGCTGCAATCCACATCTAAAATCAGCATGACTCAGGCATCTTGCAAAGGGCAAGACTGCTGCTCGCCTGCAAAGCTTTTGCTTAGTGCAAAGAAAAAAAGCACACGCATTTTGCCTTTTCACTTCAGCTTCAAATTCAGACTAACCAGCGTAGTGACATAACTACAGAAGAGGTTTGAGTCGTGCTAGCTGACGACTGACACGCTGCACAGAGCAAACCTGACTGGGCTTTCTCTGGGTGAAAGTCACAGCAGAGCAGAGGGCCAACAGGAGGCCACTCTGCTGACTACTCTGAGTGCCAAGGGGATCATGTGGCCAAACAAGGCAGAGGGAGAGGGGATAAAAAGCCCGTTTCTGTTATAAAGCCTACGTAAGTTTAGAAAGTATTCTTTTTTAGACAGTGTAGAAGCAACTGTTACATCAAATGAAAGCCATTCCTACTGGAAAATGTGTCTCACAGTGGAAGAGAGGGACCAGCCCTCCAACACAAACACTGAGAAATGAGCATCTCACTGTGGTACTGTGTGTGCTCACAACACTAGATGGTGTTACTGGATACGTACAGTCCCTGGTCATTCCACCTTTCATGCAGATGATATGATATAATGATATGATATATGATATGTTATTAGAGAGAAAACATGTTGAAAATTCAGTAACAAAGAAAACCAAAGAAGCTGCACCGCATGGGAAATACCACTGTACAACTGAGGGAGAAATTCTTGATACAACTGAAATCCAGTCCCCTTTTCTTAGCAGATGTTTTGTTAGTATACAGGTGAATACATTATAAAAAGGTGTACCCAGCCAGCATCTTGTAGATGTTAGCACATAAAATGTACTCCAAAGCCAGCTTCTAACCTGCTCTGAACGGGCTGTGACAGTCTGCTGGCTGGGAGGGTTTCACTGCTTAATAGACCCATCCCTGGGCTTCACAGGCAGACTTGCAGCGAGTCAGTGAGGTATGGTCAATTTGAAAATATTAAGGTTAAGTAGTGAAATGGGGAACACCTAATAGATAGCCGGTATAAAAACCATCAGTAGTCAAAGTAACATTAGCTTTGGGATATGATACTTCTGCAATTTTTGCTAAATTCATATTATGGCATAAAATTTATAAGAAAGCTTATTTTACAATTCAGTTTTATCATCAGGAAAGCTTTAGAGATGTTCTTACCATGCTTCAGATGTAGGCAGCTGTCATTCTGGGGCCTGTACCTGTAGAAGATTGTTTTCCTTTAACAAATTTCTGTTACAGCGTTTTTTGCACATTCCAAATAAGTTTGTTTGTTACAGTATTACATAGATTTTTGGTGTGGTTTTGGTTTTTATTGTTTGGTTTTTCTATGGTTCTTATACCAGCCATTTTTGTTGAGGAAAACAGGGTATTTCTCTGTACATATTTTACAGGCAAAGAGGAGACCTCACTGATGCTTTTAGCCAACCTACTAGACAGCTGTTAGTGTACACAGAAATGGAAAAATACAGCGATAAAAAAAAGCTACAGCGGCTACACAAAGGTCAGTGTAAAGTTTCCGATGTCTAATAATCCCACACAGTATTTGAGTCATAGTTAAGTCTGAGGATGATAAGACACCAATTCAGGAGAAAAGCAAAGGTAAAGCAGGACAGGGATTACAGCAATGCGTAAGTTCAGCCAAGATATTGATGCAGTCAGGCCTGCTGTATGGAAAGGCGTAAGGGAAAGGAGTCGTGTTGTATGCATTTTCACAAGCTTGCATTCCAAGTGAAGTATCTTAAAACATCTATCAGAAGCGAGTTGTTAGAGAAAAGCATGTAAAAATTAAAGAGCGCAAGCCCTGGTTTTTGATACCTGGAGTGAATGGTAAGAAAGACTTGGTCATGGCCTACCTGATGCTGATTCCTGCAACTTTTCTCTCTTCCTCTTCTTTTTCTTCCCCTGAAAAGACAGGCAATTTTACCATATCATTACATGCATAGAACTTTTCTTGTCACTCCCCCACCTCACAACATAGAAATGAAAACCATCTGGACACCGAGAAAGCGGTTAGGAAAAAATACCCAATTGTTTTTGGGGTAGCAAAAACCTTTTCTACCCCACTTCCAACTGTTTCAATGGTAACAAGGTTTGCTCTCAGCATCTAGGGAGAAATACACGCATAAGCAACACACATTTTTGTATCTACATGGAATTACAATTTCTGGCAGATTTTCAACTAACACTGGCAGCCGCAAGCATTTAAAAGACTTCTCATGCTTAATAATCTGATGACACATATGTTGATATCCTAATTTATGGCTCTTACAAGAACTCTTCACACATTCAGATACTTACACTGTCATACATGGCAACAGCAGACAGGGTGTTGAAAGTACCTAGGACGACCATGGCTTGTCCCCAGGGTGCAAACCAGCCAACTAAAACTGTTCTGATAACGCTTGTACCTTAACAAAGCCAGGGCTCATACGGCTGTTCCCAGAGAACACGCTGTGCAATAATCAAGTAGCAGGCTGCTGTAGAGTGGAGCACCCTTAACAAGACCGAGGTGCAGGACAGAAAGGGACATCTGACAGCTGTCTTTTCCTGGACACCACACTGGCACCAGAGTACTGGTGCAGGCTCATCGTGCCAACCCACACACTCAGCCGTCTCCTGCAGCCCCATCTATGGAAAAGGCCAGAGCTCCTGGTTCGCACAGTCTTTGAGGAAACAAAAGGTCAGTTTGGACCCACAATTTTAAACCTCAATCATCTTGCATCACCCTAATTACCACTTTGATATTCCTCCATATGCCTTCTTTTTATAGCACTATATTGTCAGTCAAACTTTTTTTTTCTTTAAAGAAAAAAGAAATTATATCCATTTATATTTTAAAGAAGCCTTCAAGCTGCCAGGGCAGACTCTAACAGATGAGCTCTGGCAAACCTTGGTGCAGTAGGTGTACGGGGGACTGACTGCGGCATGCTGTCTGACCTGCAGCCAGAGGTTGCCCCATCAGCATGGCCAGCAGTCACCAACGCCCGTCTCAGTGTAGACTGTGCCAAGCACAGCAGCCACAAGCTGGAAGGGCTGAGGTGGAGGGACACATCTTTCCTTTAGCTAGCTCTGCAAGGCGACAGGATGGACAGCAGGTAATGTGAGAAACCACCTCAAACCACTGAAAGAGAGCAATCAAGAGCTCCAAATACAGGCTACAGTGAAGCTATGGCAGATGAATTTAAGTAGTTTCCAGTCTGCTCTGACTCTAAAACTCCTGTCCTTATTTGTCCTGAGGCTGTCAGCAGAGCTGGACAATGCTGTGTGAGTGAGCTCCTAAAGACAGGGCCAAGACTAAATGTTGGAAAGCAGATTTCAAGGGCTCTGGAAAACTGGCAGAGATACGCTTTATCACTCAGGCACCAAGGCAATGCTTCTTTAAGGAGGAAAGTGTGTTAGTGCAGATGTTAACATGGAGAAATCCCAGGAGGAAAATGATATTTTACTCTCTATGGCAAGCTGACCAGAAGTGCTAAAACATACTGAAAGCGATCTGCGATCCATCTATGCCATACCAGAAGCAGAGGAACAGAAGGAAAAGGCCAGGCTGAAAACTCGTTATCAGCATTCCCAAATGAAGTAGCTTCTGTCAATTCCAGCACACACAGACACCACCACATTATGAAAACACGGCATCTCATGACTATCCCACAACTTTGCAGGACTACTTTGGTTGTCAGTAATAAAAATATTATAAAAAAATCACACAGGTATTGTCAATAGTTGAATAAATGCTTAACATTTTCTTGAAATTTCTGAAATCCTGAATAGCCAAGCAAATCAAGATAGAAGAATTAAAACCAAGCAGTACTTTTTTTTTTTTTTTTTTAATTGTACTGTTTTGTGAAATTCAGCCACATGAAACAGGAGAGTTGCTCCTAAGTCACTTCCAGCTCTCAAAATACTGTAATATCTGTGCTAAATGAATACAACTGCATTTTTTGTCTGCTCAAGAGGAAAAAGAAGAAGAAAAGAAGATGACATATACCTGATCTACTACGATCCCATTCTCACCACCACTGCAACAAAGGAGTGCATTCCTGGAGAGGCAGAGAGGAGGGTTGCAAGAGGAAGCTAGTGGAGCTCTCCATTGTAACATACAGGACTGGAGTATGTCAGAGCTATACTTCCACACAGGATGTAGGTTGGAAGCACATCAAAGGGAGAATTCATACATGCCACCTTACACACTCTGAATGCCTATCCAGGCATTTAAGAAACTGCAGGTCCACTGCTTGTGCCGTGTGGCAGTAGGCTGTGGCAAAACCCCTCAGGTTCTCCGAGTCATCACACATCACAGGACATTCCTGAAGGCTGATGCCCAGTAAGTGTGGGCTAACAAGGCTCCCAAGGGGGTTGATTTTCCAGCAAGTAAGTTCAATACAACTGAAACCCCTCTGTTTTCAGGGAATGCATCACTAAAGCCCTAAATGTTCCCAGGTACATTTCAAGACGGCCCTGCTGACACAGTCTGGTTGCTGGAAATAAACCCTACCTGCGTAAGGTCACGACAGATCATCTGCTAGAAAATATGACTGTATAGAACAGGTAGAAACAAGCTGCGAAGGCTTACAGTTGTGTCTGTGCTTACAAAACAGGGCATGGATGTCAGCAAGGCCAAGGCATTTGCTTCAGAGATGATCATGTACTTTCTGGGTCAATGCCAAAAATCTCCCTAAAAGAGTGTAGCTTACAATGAAAATTTTGTTTAAGCTGAACAGCAGCTGGGCTGGATTGGGAATGTAGGGTATTTCTACAGTTTCTGCTAACACTCTATTTAGGTACTTCAACCTTTAATGTCCACAAGACATCACTGAAGTAGAGAAATACTACTCTCTACCTAATATAGATGGAAAACCCAGTCAGCTATAGCATTTACACCTCTTATCACAGTAAATAACACCACTGCTGATGGTGGGGGCATGGAAAGGAGCCCAGATCTTAGGCTAGGATCCATCCCTTAGGATTGCAGCTTCTCAGTTCTATAAGACTACACCGACAGCTCACTGTAAGCACAACAGCACAGTTGTGCAGTGAAAGCTGTGCAACATGCTCGTAACACTTGTTTGATATTTAATTATAAAATAAGAGTAATTGTAAGAAAACTCCTTAGCTTCACCGAGTGGTATAAAAGCAGGGTCTGTTATGAAGTTTACTTACACAAACTTTGCAGGCTTTATTTCAGAGATGGACCACTCTCATTTACTTTCAGCTAAAGTTCATTCTGCATTAAAGACACCCGGGCTTTTGGTTCTCTTGAAAGAAAGATGCCCCTTTTTTTTCTTGGGTCTAAAAAAGATTTCTGGATAGCAAGTGATTGAATAGAAAATAATGGAAAATTCACAGCTGTACAGTAGAACATAAGCTTATGTTTCCTATGACATACAAAAAAAAAAGTCTTAGGAAAAAAACCCACTTTCCATGTTAATTTTATGCCCTCAAAAACTGTGATGCTCATAAGAAGCATCTCAACCACAACAACAGTAAAATCTCAAGTCTTCCAGAGGCTTCAAGTGCAAACAAATATACAGCTTATGTCCTATGTTTGTTCACAGGTTAAAGGGAAAAAGAAAGAAGAAGTTAGGTAAAGGAAGTTAATTTAAAACAAAGCCTTCAAGTGAGTGACTTACATAGTTGTCTCTTGCAGACCAGCCTGGATAAAGCTGCATGTGTAGCTGCCTTTCTTTACGAGCTAGTTCATAATATTTCGCTTGTTCTTCACGGGAGAGAGCATGCCACTGCAAACAAAATAAACATAGCATTAGACTAGGAAATAACTCAGACCTAGGCAACAGATGACATGAGCAAGTGGTTTTGTGACTTTGATTTAGCCCTTCCCTACTGCAAAAAAGAAATTCATTAGCAATTACAAGCACACGTGTTTATTAACCAATTTTCAGGCATTTGTCAGCTCTGCAACTGCCAAGTGCCTTGAGCAAGACAAAAATCATTTCTGGAAACGGCTCACCAAATAATCTGCTCACAGAAACACGGTCTCCCAATGCTACTTAAAAAAATAAAACCACCCCCAAAAAACCCAGCGCAAAATAGCAATAACCCCACACCCTTTAGCTCGTGACTGCTTTTAAAGGGCAAGCTCCCCACCCCAGAAGGGTTTGCTGTCTTGATTTTAAGCATCAGCTACAGATGGAATTTTAATGCCAATGCAGAGGGCTTTCTGAGCACGAGCAGGCTCCAGTTCCAAGATCAACGTCTAAGCATTAAGCTTCTTGGTTTCTGCTTTCTGATTTTCCTTGTTGTAATAGAAGAAAATGGCAACTGCAAAAAGTTTCTAAGATCCAGAAATCACCGCAGTCTTCCAACACGAGTTTATTTCTGTAGCCAAGTAGGAATAAACTTCCTGCTTTTATGTACTTTTAAACAAACAAACTAACCTTCACAACCTACACATTTCAAAAGGCACCAGCTACATGTCTATTCATTCTGTTCTTGTTGAAACATCTATTGCAGACCTGAACCAAAAAGAGTAAAGGCCCTTTATTTAGCATCAGGTTCTATTGCTGTAGCTGTAGCATTAGACATGTCTTCTTTGACTTTGACAACATGTATGAGGAGGGTGCGATAGAAGAGGATATTAAAAAACAAAACAAAACCAAACCCAAAAAAACAGACGTGAAATTGTTAAGACACTCATGCAAGAATAATTTACAGAACTAGGATTTCAGATCAGATCACATTTATGATTTAATACATTGTTTTGCTACACATCAGAAGATGTGAACCAAAGGGCTTGGCTGTCTTGACTTGGCAAGTTCGATGTGTTACTGAGAGCACAGCAGTTCAGCCTGTTTGCAGCTTTCAAACTCCACACGTGCCTTCGAAAACTGGAAGGTAGTGAACATTATGCTGTGGCATCAGAGAGCCCAGCAGCATGAAAAGTGTCAGCTCTTGAGAGCAAAGCTGGTTCCTGTTCCACAGTGGCACAGGGTATAGTAGATAGCGATCACAATGACCAAACACAAAACATTTGGTAAGAATTAATCTCCAAGCAATTATATTGGAAAACTCCTGTGTTGTTTGTATCACAGTAAAAATGGAATTTGAGGTACTTTCATGGAGAACAGTAACTTGAAAGGAGGAGTCCAAGCTGTGCAAAAAGCAGGCACTGGAGCACTAGAGCTTGATTCACTACCAAAAGGGAGATAAATAAGCCACTGCCCTCACTCAGGACAAGAAAACAAGGCTGACAGACTAAGCAACTATGGGAGATTACTGAGGGAGTGAGAATGAAAACATGATCCTAGAGACTTGCATGAAAAAATGGAAAAGGCAGACACCAAAGTGTCCTTTAAGAGGAGCTAACGACAGAGAACATCAGAGAGAAGGCAGGAGGCTGCCAGGAATCGGGATAAGTGCCAACAGATTTCTGCTCTGCGAGCACTGAGGGGGGGAAGTCTTCAGGTTGTAACAGAGAAGTAGCAGATAAGGTCATGTATTGACCTCCCACTTAAAAGCAGAGGGTTTTCGGAGAGTTGCAGTGCCTCTCAATACTGAATACTGAGCAAAGTGAGATTTGCCAAACCGAGGTTGCTCCAGAAGTTGTCCCTTTTCTCACTTCCAGGACAGTCAAGGGCAAAATGGGCATTTACCTCTGCTGTTTTCCCTTGGAAGAACACTGACAGTGAGCATGAAGTTTGTAACTGTGGGTTGATCTGCACTTTTTTTTTTTTTCTGGAGCATGGAAAGAACAAAACATGCCTTCACAGAAGCAAATGTTTCTCAGCAAGGCTCTGGGATGTGCACTGGGATCATAAGTCCTCAGCTGGTGACTTTAGAGACATTCAAAACGTGACTGGAAAAGTCCCTGAGCAACCTGATGTAACTGGACGTGCTTTGAGCAGGTGCTGGACTAAATGACCTCCACAGGTCCCTCCCAACCTACATGACTTTACAATTGGACCACGTTATATTCACTTTTGAATTCAACTCCACTGGCATCCAGCGTTCATCCATCATCTCCTCATACTCTGATGGATGCCAGCCTAAGGGAGGACCTCGAAGGTGATCTGAATGCTCCTTCCATGTGTGAGTGCAGATATTTCATGCCTGAGGCGCTGACACCGTAACGTGAATGGAACGGACACCGATTTGACGATGTTACTAATGATGAAAAAAAGAAAATCAAGATACTGCTTTTATTTTTAGTTGCATGTTTTGTCCTCTATAGTTAATTTGATAGTTGCACATTAGTTAGCACCTCAAGCAGAAAGTGAGCCATCACACCCAACTAAAGGGAAACACACACAAATTAGCAGCACACGAGTGCACCCCCCCCCCGTACGTACCCTTCTGCCAAGAATCTGGTTGATAGCTGCGCTTTCTTTCAGAGTACACTCTGCTACAACGTTCGCTCTCATTTCTTTCATGTACAACATGAAAGCATTCAGAGGTTTCTTAATATGAGGTCTTTTTGGCTCTTGTTCTTTTCTCTGTTCATGCTGAGGCTTCCTAAAACGTGGTGGGGGAAAGGGAAAGGAGAGAGGGGAAAAATCATCCATTTACCTTCAGCCAAAAAAAAAATACTCAGTGGAAAATTACCGACCTGTGGCTACAGTAGCATTTAAGTAGTAAGAATGAGAATTTCAGTGGTCATGTCCCATCCATTTTCATATCTTTTCAGAGAATTGCCTTAATTTAATACTGAGGGAGGATGTCGGGTTGACATTCTCTAGCAAGTAACACTTGATCTGTGAATCCACTACAAATTAATCACTTGTTACAAATTTTTTTTTTTTTTAAAGGCTATTTATAGTACCCTAGAAGGCCACTGCTCCAGGCAGGAGGATAGCTCCTCATCCTCTTCCTTCTTAGGCCTTTTGCCTTTGGCTACTAAGCAGTAAGGCTGCTTTTTACTAGTAAATTTTGCAGTTAAGACTTCACCAAGCAGACGTTCACACTCAAGCAACATTCACAGGTAGACAGGTCCATGACTACATCTGAATCAAGATGACTGTTGCTGATAGCTAAAAAGTGCTGGACTGGAATGAAAAATGGCTTCGTGACTCACTACTCTTCCCAAACAGTAGCCCACATGTCCCATTTTAGTTATAGGAGAACAGGTAAAATTCAAAGAGATCATGAAAGGCTCTTTTTTTTTTTTAACCTCCTCGTCTCCTCTTCAGACAGAGTTAGCTCTCCAGCAGCTACAGATGAATGGACCGACTGTTAGTGCAGAAAGGCAGACTCACACATGCATTAGCTCACTGTCGTTGTGCGGATGTTCTTGTTTTACTTGAGGTGTTACAATAGCTGGGTGAGGGATTCCAGTTGTGTGAGGGCCTGGAGGACCAGGAATCATGTGATGTGAAAACCTAAAAGAGAAAACAAAGAAAGGTCTGTAACCCTACTGAAGACAGGCAACAGACATGTATGACTGCAGCAGGATGCCCCAAGAATGCAAATGCTAGGCAGCTTGCAATAGAGACAATTCCTTAAGAGTGCATGAACAATATTTGGCTAAGATTTGTGCATTGTAGCCCATTTACTCACGAAAACAAAGAAATCGGCCAACATTTTGGTTGTAAAGAAGTTATTTTATTACCTCTCAGGCAAACAGCAATGCACACAAGAAACATTTAATGGTTGCACTGACTAGCAATAAAAATACACATTTCTTAACCAAAAGCTGTCTTTCCACAACAAGATACAAACATTCTTAAAATATCCACCACCAGCCAATGCAAAGGAGAGAACTGCCATGCAGAAACAAAATAAAAGGTGAAGAAGTCCCTGATGGCTCTCTAAGGAGTCTCTTACTTTTCAAGGTACTTAAGCTAAAAGATTTTAACATCACTTCACCTAAACTCACGGTCCTTCTCTTAAATGCTTAAAATAAAAATATATATAAAACCCCCTGCATCCTGGAAAAAAAAAAAAAAAAGGGGGGGTGGGGGGAAGAGAGACAAAGACACTTAACCTAAATAAACCTTCCTTTCATTTGTACAAGAAGGAAAATGGGAAAGAAAACCAAAGTACCACTAACTCAAACATCCACCCCTGCTAACCCAGCTCACCCTCAAGGATAGCTGAGACAGATCTTGAAGGCGCTGAGCATTGCAAGCTCAAGTGCAGCAGAAAACCTGCATGCTTTATTTTGAACTGGTGGACAATACCATTAACATCAAAAGCAAGCTCATGCTCCAAAGGTTTGCTAAATGAGTTCTGGTTAAGGAACCGCATCCAACCTCTCCTTTCTCCATTCCCTAGTCCCCTTGCCCTTTACCTTCATGTCATCGAAATAAAGAAAATGCGAAGCCTTGTAGCCAAAACAGGTTATCCTACTATGGAGAAAGAACGTTGGGTTTTTTTCCCCAATCACCCTGACAGGCACATGCTTGTCATTGCCCTGTAAAGAAGTGAAGGGACAGCAGTAATCCAAAGAAGCCCAAACAGAGGCAAGAGGACCCACCAGTTAACAAGTGGCCTGTCTTAAATCCCCGTGCAGGAGGACGAGTCTTCTACTGGTCATACAAAAAACCCCAAGAATGGTATATTGCAACCTTGTGTACACCAAGCACAGGATGCAGAAGCTTTCTTTAGAGTGAAAAAGCAGAGGAGAGGAGGTCTGGAGTGTGTCATGGCCATGTCTCAATAAGCATTGCTTGCTTGCACTTAGACATAAACACACAGTGCCTGATTCACACACCAGTACAAATACACTGTGCTGGCATCCCCTGCTATTAGTGGCTTTGGGCTATGGAAGACCTACTTGTGAGCAAGTTTCCACATGGAGTGATACCTAAATGATTCAAGACTAATTACCAACTTTGAAGTTAGAACTAAAGAACACAGACTAGAGTGACAATCCACCTGGTTGCACACTTGGATGAGCAAAACCCAAGGATGTACACTATGCGTTGCATCTAGAAATGAACTAATGACTCATTTCAGATGAAACAGCTCAATTAATTGTTGACAAGCCACTGGTGGTCCTACTTGCAGTACTTCAGAGACTGCCAAGAAAATGCTGAATGAGACCAGTGTGGGATCCAGGCAAACTGTATATACACAAATATGTTAAATAAAAATGTACGCGTAAAGTTTTAGCTGACTGAAAAGCAAGCAAAGGCAGACCAAGATGCAAGCAGAAGAGCAACCGGCTCTCTAATGCCAGCAGTTACTCCCCAGTCAGTCATTCACCTCCTACACCTACCTGGACATGGAAGGGTCGACTGAGAGTGAGGATGGATAGGGCTGCCTGAATCCACTCGAGATGGGATATACAGGCTGACCTTGCCTGAGGTCACAGAAGAAAGGAACCCATCAATTATATGATACGGTATTCAGTAATTATTCCAGAGTTACAAGCACTTGATGGGAACTCAGTACTACTCACAAATAAATAGTAATAGGTAAAACTTTCAAGAGTTCTGCTGCATTCTAAGCTAGCAAATAGCTGAACACTTTGGACTTTCTCCTTTGCTACTGAAAGATTCCCAATCTAGGTTTCAACGGAGGAGGAAGCAAAATGACCAGCCTTCCTCCTCCAAAGCACACGTGCATGCACATACACACGCATGCACTCTTCTCTATCTGTGTTCTTCTCTCAACTAGTGTTAAAAGCACTGGAATCCGATTTAATTAACCAGCTCTTAGGAAAGAGGCATTTGATTCCAAATACTTCTACTGTAGATCAGCACAAGAACACCAGACTGAATTATCAAGCTAGAAAACCTTTTGAACAGTTCTGTTGAGTCTTTGAAAACTTAGGACTCTCTCCACTTGCATCTTCTACAGTGAGGTACAAGTTGGCAGCTTTTCTAAGCAAGTATAAGTTTATTTGATTTAAAAAAAACCCAAAACAAATTAACCCCCCCCCCCAACTCCACAACCACCTAAAAGCCCAGAGCAACGCAAGTCCATCTTAACTACTGAAAGTTCAAACTTTGCAATCCAGTAAGAGAAGCTTGTGTGAAATTCTTACCTCCTTTATACTCCCACACATACAGAATGTTTTGTCACCAGCCTGCCATTTGGACTCTAGTTTTTACCATCATCATCGCTACATTTTGGTTACTTCCAGTTAGCAGTGGCTCAGGTTGTGACTATAAGTAGCACTCTGAATTAGCATGTTATGGAAATCCAAACAAATACCAGTTCAGCCCAAATAGCTGAACCAGCCCAGAAAGACCACTGCACACACCCCAATCAGTTACGTATTGACTGGCGTATCAGCTTTCAGCTGGGAAAATAAGGGATATTGGCCTTTGTAAGGTTCAGGATGCAGGTTTCACGCTTGGGAACTGAGCAGTGCTCAAAGGAAAGGGGGAAAAAAAAAGTAAGTGGAGGAGATCTCAGCAGCAGTACTGCACAGAAGGCAGCTGGAAGTTGCATAGCATAAGGGATGTCTGCGTCTGTCCCGCCATCAGTGAGTGCTGCTGAACGTATCCCTTATAAGATTGGATCTTGTTCCTCCCTCTCTTTTCCCTCTTCCTCCAACCCAGTCTCTGCATCGAGAAACCATCCAGAAGAGATGATTGACCGCATCTGGGAAATGCACGCCAGGAACTGCCTGGTGGTGGTGGAGGTGGGGAGTCAGCTGAGCAGCAACCAACGTGGCTGGGGGGGTGGAATAATTTTTGAAAAAGAGAGAGCCAGCTACTTCTATATTTTAGTCTGGTATATGATAATAATTTGTTCCAAAAAGGCACGTGGGAAATCCCAAAAGATCTGCCAGCAATACAGCATTTCACCATCTTCTGCTCTATTTTCTCTGCCCGTTGTCATCTGGATCATGTTTCCCTCCCATAGACACATTAAAAAATAAATAAGAAAACACCTGCATTGCTCGTCGTGTGGGTGCAGACTAGTCAAGATACAGATTCTAAAGCACTGAAGTTGTTGCTGAGTTTCCTTATTCCCTGCTCCAGCAGAACTAAGGGCAAGTCTCTCTTCTCCACCCCAAGCAGACAAGAAGCATCCTGCCAAATGGACTGCTCTGAAAATACCATGTGTTTCCTCCAACATGAAAATTACACCCTGAGTGGCAGAGAGAGATCCTGAGAGTGCTCGTATTAGCAAAAGCAGCCAAATCTGCCAATGATAGAGGCTTCTCTCCATACAAAAACTGTAAAAAGGCAGCAGACTACAAAAGTTTGCTCTCCATTTGGGTGCAGTTTCAAGATTTCCCACCCCACACACACTTCAAAGTTCCTTCTTACCTCCCCTCCCCTCGGTAATTGCAATTTTGTTTATTAAAAATTTACATTTAATTCCTTGAGAACTGTTTTCTGCTACCTTTCCAAATGCCAAGAGCCACAAATCTGAGCCATAAGAAATATATAGACTTCAAAGTGAAATCTACACACTTCAATTTCTGCACGTGTACAAAACACCAGATTCAATTCCTTTCAAAGATCGACACTTTTTGATCTTTTCAACTAAAATAACATGGCAATTCCTTACTGCAGCGACATTCTTATTTTGGAAATGCTGCGACTGATTCAACAACAGCGAACGGTGTGAACATGCACCTTTGTCTGAAAAGAAACTAAAAGGTCTTACCAGCCAAGAGGTGGTGTTATCTGTCCAACCCCCCCTGGAGACAAGGGATAGAAGGTAGGGAGATCAGGAGCTGGAGGATGCCTGGACATGCCTGTTAAAGAGCACAGAAGAATGAATGACTTTCCCCTCAAAATACTACATGTGAGCTACAGTTCCCAGCTAACACAGCCGACGCTACGATGGAATTAGTGCTCTGGATAACAAATAACCACCTTCTTGGTTAGTGTTAAAAGCAAAAGACTACTCATGACACCCTTAAAAGAACAAATAATTTGCACACAATATGGCAATTCAATGGGAAATACTGGAAAAAGGAAAGTGGAAGGAGGAAATAAACGTATGGGTTAAGGACTTGCGCATGTTTCGATCTCCTGTAAACCCAGTCGGATCCTGAGGATCCTCTTCTAACACGGCATGAAACAAGAGGAAAATAAAGCGCAGTCAGAGAGGCAGCAGAGCAGCGCTATTAGATTAGGTAAATTGCCACTTGCACATTTTTGTGGGTTCCCTTATGGATTCACAGATTTTGGAAACTTGCTACCACAGAGGATCAGTGGTTAATTAAGAATCATTTTCAGGCCTGTAATGGTCACACTTGATATGATTCATTTGGTTTCCAATTGTCACTCCAGCTCCAACTAAGCTCTTCGTCAAGTTGACTCCTGTGGGCTCCAAGGTCAATCTGTTTTGCATTGGTAGTATTTCATGGAAAAATAAGAGTCCCATCAGGAATGATCCATCAGTTCACATTCCCGAGAACACAGAGTCCTACAACTGCAAGAATCACCTCAAGATTAAAGCTAATCCTTGTCCCAAAAGGGTCTGTGGTCTCCATTCTTCACCTAAACCTCATACCCTCAGGAGACATGGAATTATGGTTGCAGAGGCCACAAAGACATCGGTTTATTTAAATGTGTTTGGGGAAGAGGAGGCTGAAGAAGAAGGAATTGTTAAGTCTACTTCACATGTTAAATCAGCTGCTTTAAAAGGGTATTTAATATTTATGTGGTGACACTCCAAAGGTCCAAGACTGAGTGTGTGCTACCTTGAGACTTGGTTTATAGATTGATGCTACTGATTTATTCCCTCGTCCCAGTTTGTATGTAAATGTTCTGAATTTAATTACAAGATTGAAGAGTATCTTTCAGGACTGTGTACAGGAAAGGCTGGAAAATGACACTAGTGGTATTACCTCTCAAAAAAGCTAAATTCTCCCACCTCAGAATTCTGCACTAACCCCCAGTGCTTATTGCTAGTCCAAAACTTCTGACCCCTTACAGGGGGCTGCCAGCTACCTAAAGCCCATCAGGAACACATGCAGCTACCATACAGTCAGTTCTTGCTCATGAAAGGGTTAAGAAAAAAATAAAATTAAAAAAAAAATCCAAACCAAAATATAATTAAAATATAAAATTCAATAGGAAGACAGACATGACTGTCTTTAGCAAGGCAGTGGCTGTGTGTCCAAGCCAAAGTGCCTGGGGTGCAAGAGGCAGCGCTGTGGGCAAGCTGCTGTGGACCCCCTCACTGGGGGACTTTGGTGGAAGGAGGGCAACCTGGCATCAGGGCTGGGGTACCAGGGCAGTGTCTCATTCCAGATCCATGGTGGGAGGCAAGGACAGAAACAATGGTCGGAGGCGTTTGGCAGAGGACCTAAAGGGATAAAAAAAAAAAAAAAAATCCTCTCTTCACAGCAACTGCACAGGCCACTTCACTGGGGCTGCTCCCACACACCAGCAGTGTCAAAACGGGGAGTATGGAAAGACCACACACATCAAGGAGACCATCACAGCCAAAACCAGAAGTCTCCAGCCTGCATTATCCGTCCCCACCTTTGCCAGATGATGAGCAAAGGGATTGAAAGCCCATTCAGGAACACCAGAGAGGCACGAGATCTGTGCCAGGCTGCCCCTGGCCACCCCTCGGCAGAGTCCCTTGCCAGGCTTGTGCCCGGGGACAAGGATGTGACAGTGGGATGCACCGGGACAGAGGAGAGGGCGCCAAGAGGCCGAAGGGAAGATGGGCAGCAGAAACAACAAACCAGCTGTTGTTTAGCTTGGGTCTGCAAGACGGGAGTACAAAAATAAACCAGGGGTAAAGGCAAAGACCTGGGAAGCAGGAGGGCAAATCCATCATGCAGTATGTGAAAACCTCTTGAGCCCATGAAGTGCAGCAGCAGGGTGTGCCCCAGCCATCACAGCCAGCTTGGGCAAGAGGTGGAAATCCCGTTCTCTAATCCATGGCACCCCTGGGATTTCAAGGAACGAGCGTGAATATCCTTCTTTTGGACACTGATGCAAAGGAGGAAGACAAATGAGGACAGGAGGTCTCCATTTGCTTCTTCCATTCTGAAAAAGATACTAGGTATTTACAGGCCAGGCTTTCCAGGCAGAGTTCTATTCCCCCTCCCTAAAATAAACAACCAACAACCAACTGACCAACAAACAGCGAAAACCACACAGAGCCACAGGGCTGTGGTATTTTCTGGATGCAGCCCTTGTTATTATCTGCATAGCAAGACCAAAATAAAAACTAGGCATTCAGGGAAAGTCAGAACTAAAAAAAGTCTCTGTCCCTGAATGATGGTGGCTAGACACCTCTTCAGATAAACAGGACAACTGTGCACGCGGATGTGTGTCCAGGTAAAGCAAAGCTTCATGATCTTGTGGCCAAGGTGTCACACCATGTGGTGGGACACACAAGGGCAGAAAGAGGCAGGGAGAGGCACCCTCCAGGATGAGTCCCCACACCAACAGTCCTCACACCCACCCACAGACATCCTGACTACAGCGAACGCCTTTGTAAACTCTCTGCTCCTTCTCCTTCCCTCCTTGCCACCAGCTCTCCCTTGCAGGCTTCTACTCCTCAGGTGCTTTACCCAAACCCCGACTCAGACTCGTGCCAGCCAGGGTCACTTCTCCCCCTACACCTGCCCAACAACCATCGCGTCCATCCCAATGTAAGCAACCCCAACCTCCCCACGCAACCCCTGGGTTCACCAGGGTGCTGGGTGGGAGCTCTTGAGGCAGGCTGGGCTTAGCACCTCAGGGATTGTTGGTGCTTCCCCAGGGGCCCGCAGATCGACCCGGAGCAGGGTTGGTCCGACACTCCAAGATGAGGATCTGAGGGGCTTTTTTTTAATTTGTTTTAAGGCATCCTTAGTGGCACAGAGAAAACTGACACCCCTGACTCAGAGATCTAAAATGATGCTTTCTGCAGAAAGCAGCGGGCACGAGAAGGTTAATAGAGATGTCACATTTGCAAAGCTTTAACTTGCGCAGGCTCAGAACTGTTATTTTATGGGCTATGCTTCAGTTATGCCAACTGACATATGGAAGATTTCAGCCAGCCAGAATACAAGGACATAATGTACAGTTTTGAGTAAAAGGGGAAAAGAAGAAGGTTTCTGTGAGACCACTACTGAAGCTCGCCTCCCTCGTTTTCGGGAAGGTGAGGGATAATTGCTGTTTCCAGATCTGCATGCTGCAAGCCTCGGGCACCAGCGGGGATGGTGAGGACTGGCTGCTGCTTATTGAGATTTTACAAGATTTTGATGAGTAAAGCAAGCCTGGACTATCACATTTGAAAGAGCGTGAAGCTTTAAACAGCCAAGTTAAATATCAGCACCACAGCAGAACTGCCGTCTCTGAAAGCGGGCGCGCACGCTTGGAACCCTCCCTCTAAAATATTACAAATAAAAGCTCTATCAGCAGCACAGGGGACACTGGGACAGCTCTGGATCTCCACTGTGCTGGGATGTGACAGGCTCACCTTGTTTGGAGCTGACGTCGGAGGGGATGTGAGACGGGTGCGACCCCGGGGAAAAGTGCTCATCGCTGTAGGTGATAAGAGGGGTGAGGGGGTGAACCGCATGAGAAGGCTGTACCACTGGCACCTTGTTTGACTGCAAGAGAAGAAAAAAAAATTGTATAGTGTTAGCAAAGTGGGGCTTCTGGATTTAAAAAGAAAGGGAAATAAAAAACAAACCCAAAACAAAAAGAAAAGATTCTTCTGAAATGCAATTTTTACATATTTGAAGGTGGGGGAATGGAAGGACAGAAACAACACTGGGGTAGGTGGATGGCAACCGGGTTTGTCACCAGAATTGGCATCCTCAAACCACTGGCGCCCGAGGAGGAATGAAGGCATTGAGGAAATGCAGGGAAATGGGGAAAGGCATTTGGGAGACATGAAGACAGGGCCAGGAAAGCAGAGGCCAGAGAGCCTCAAGGCAGGAAGGAGGAGCACCGCAACGGACAGGAAAGCATCGAGCACCAAGGGCTGTGACCGAAGGACAGCAGAGCCAGCAGCAGTGATGAAGAAATGCTTCAGTTACAGGATCAGCATTAAAAAAAAAAATATAAAATGCAAGTTTGCCACATCTCCATCCGTAAGAGCAACACAAGCTTCATCGGCTTCACCCCTCCTCTCCACTGCTCCCCTGCACAGCCGCAGCACGGTGCAGTGGGGACAAGCCCCTGTTGTTGCCGGAGAGTACAGTGGGTTTTTTCCCTTGCAATTTTACAAACTCTGGTTGAAATCTCTCTAACTGAAAAACTGCCCTTAAAAGCCTAATTTCATATATAAGCAGCTGGCAGTGGCCTCACACCTGCTGACCTGGGGGGACGGCTGGGAGGCCTCTCACCACATCATGCCAAGGAGAAATCAAAGTGCTACAAATGCCCGAGAGGGTCCTGAAATAGGTGCAGTAAGGTGACGTCCACGCAGGCCAAGATGCACGCTTCCCACCAGTGCTTCCCGCAGAGGTGCAGGGGAGGGAGCGCTTGGCATGACGGAGGGATGCTGCCCGAAATCACACTCTTAGATCAAGGCTGCAAGAGAAGACGAGTGGCCCATCCTGACAAAATGCTGCTGGATACACAAGTTGCTCTTCCCATGGCAGGACAAGCCCTAGTGATGGTGCTAGCACGTTAACGGATGCTCCTCATTTGTACCCACCACTCTGCCCTGCCCCTTAGCAAAAATAATTATGGCACAAACAGGTTTTTAATCAAATTTAAAATATAGTTTTTAAAAAAGGCAGAACAACCCTGTCCTCCAGAAAGAAACAGTGATAAAACTCAGGAAGGACAACCTGTCAAATACAAGGAATTAAGAAAAAAAAAGAAATTTAAGAGGCCAATGAAATTAATTTTCCTTAGTTGACTATTGAAATCCCATCACAGACGTTAGGACAGCACTCCAAGCACAAACCCAGGATTTCTCTGGACTTCCGGAAGCAGAGGGTTATTAAATAGGCAACTCAATTTATTATTAAGGCTGGTAGGAGTAGAGGAAAGTGAGCAAATGGGAACCAGTGCAGCATTTTCTTCTTGCCTTGTTTCCAGAGCACCACCTTAAGGAACTTGCATTAGCAGGCAGTATCTTCTTAATGTCTGACCTATCCCTCCAGTCATATAGCTCAGAATCTGGTGCCATGAATTTTTGCTAAATTATGCTATCCTTGCTCTCCTCTTAATTTTACGGTTTTCAACACAGATTTGCTTTCCTGTGGGAAAGAGATAAGAACCTGAGGATTTTAATTTAAGCTTTGGCCTTGTCTTATATTTTGCAAGATGGAGAGAGAAAGCAGCGCTAGTAGGTGTTTTAAAGCCAACAAGCATTAGGTCCATTTTTGTGGCCAAATAATAAAAGTAATATGAATTCCCAATAATATCTGTGAGTTGAGTTGTAAAGGGGATAGCTCAGACTGCTATTCATCTTCCCTGTCTGTAAAAATCCAACAAAAAACAAATGCCAACAAATTTCAGATGATTTACATATCAGGCCTCAGTCTTTAGCTACGAGACTTGCAGGCCAGGCCACCATTCAGCAATTACTTTATCAACAATAAACTGTATATTATGAATAAAGATTGAGCAATAGAAGTATTTAGGTCACACACAAGCAGCTGCTAATCAGCATTAATTTCTCCAAATTTAGTAATTAACATTTTGTATTATACTGGATGTAATTGTCATGCACGCCCCTGGTATCAGGGTTACTTGCTCTCAGAGATCACCCATTTGTACTTTGAACAAGTCAATCCTCACACTGCCTCGCTCTCCAGCATCCTGCAGATTTGATTTTATTTTCTAATTCTCGGCACCTTATCCCCTAAGCCCACGGCAGCGGCTTTCAGCGGGCGAAGGAACCATGAGAAGTCAGGAGAAAAGCAAACTGCTTGTCAGCGGGCTTAAAATTAACATATAAACGGGCTGTAGCTGCATTAAGAGCATTTAGGGGTCTGCAGAGCCAGAAACTGGGGGGGGGGGGAAGAGTAACAATAAATAATAACAATACTAAAAAGCTCTCTGGCCTGCCTTCCCCACGCTGCTTTGGGAGGACCAAGGCACCTAAATCCTGCTGAGCATCCAGGGGTGCAACTGGACGGGTGCTCAGTGGGCACAGGCTGAGCTTCCCCATTCCTTTGGTGCTACCAAGATGACCACAGAGATTGACAGGAGGAGAAAGCACAGAACGACATGTGCAAAACAAAACCAGGACGAGAAAAGCCTGATGACATAGCTTCCAAAAGTTCCAAGGACTAAATCAGTTCTTCTGTGGCACCTGCTCTACAAGTCAACCCAGATGGGTTATTTGGGCCCTCATCTGAGAAAGGACCCATGGCAGGAGATCAAGATCTCATTTGTTGACCTGGATGACCCTCTTGCTGCCCTCTCAAACCTCCCACCCCTGTGCCAGGGAGAAGCAGATTGGCCCCACGTGCCCTGGCCAGTCTCACAGATGCCAGCCTGCATCCTTTGCTCTGGGGATATCTGGATTTGGGACGATGTCCAAGCCCCTTCCACTGCCTATTGCCTGCTGTGGGCATTACTGCCCCAAAGGTTTTTCAGGGCTGCATGACATGGCCAAAGTCCTACCTCACACTGAGGTACAAGACAGTGCCAATTAGACTCCTCCTATTGCAGCCCAGTGTCTTTGCCCATAGACCTCCTACTCCCACCAACACGCCACCCCTACTACATCCGTCTCTCCAAATCCTCCAGAAACGGTGTGTACAGCTGCAGAAACACTTGGGCAACTGACAGGGACCTGAACCCAGGGACCGCCCATCTGGGTCAATGTGATGTCCATGCAGGGGCTACTCAGTCCCCCACACTTCGCTCAGTACCTGTTAACCACGGCAGCAACCACCACGGCTCTCCCTGCCACACAGGTATTGCATCTCACATAGGCACAGTTCCCAGAGCACCTTTTCTCCTCAACACAACCGTAAAATCTTCTCCTGCAAAACCCAATCGGTCCACACCCCTTCAATGAGACAATTACATAATTATCTACTGTCCTATATGAGGTTCTTCAGTATTTCAGTACAGAAATTATACTTCATCCATCCACTAAAATGTAGTACTTTGGTGCAAGTCAGTATCCAAACAGCTTCTAGAAACATAATAAAGCAGACGAGGATGCAGTTCTCATTTCCAAGACAAACTCAAGTTGGACCTTTGTTGAAATGGTTCCTAACACAGCTCTGACATGTGTACGTGGTGTACTACCACAGCACATCAGGGTAGTCCCCTTTAAACTCTGGGCCTAAGCCTCTTCACATGACCTGGAAAGTAAAGGAAATTGAACGTACAGCCTACCACAAGATCTGCAAGTTGGAAAAAACAAGTAATTAAAAATAAGGACCTGTGGTTTACAAACCTGAAGACCTTCTGTTATGCTTTAAGGCACCCGGCCATGCATGTGTCATAAGCAGTTACAAACATTAAAAGTTAATGGCAAAGAGACCACCTACTCCTGTTGACCTGGGGACACCCAGGTGTGCCCCAAGGGACTCAGCTCAAAGGGACACTCGCTCCTGAATGACTAAACCTCGATGACCTCCTTCTCAGAGGCTGCTGGCCCACCAGGGCTCCAGTTCCACTGCACAGTCTTGCACACAGCCTATGACAGCATCCTTGGGGAACTGGCTTGCACTCAAGGGACCTCTCCCTGGCCATCCACGGGGCACTTCTGCTACTTGGATGTTTTGGGCAAAGAATATGAGCCTGGAGAGAAGAGGGCCCTGACCCAGCAGGAGCTTTGCTGTGCACTGGACGCCAGTTTAAAACCAGTGCTGTGTTAAAGTAGCACAGAAACAACACACTAATCAGCACAAAAGCAAATGTTTCCCTGGCAAAACAGCAGTCACAGGCTGCGAGTGGCAAGGCTTGACCCCGTACTCTGGCATTTTGGGCAGGACAAGGATGAGGGGAAGTAATCCCCTGGAGGTGGCACTGGCACAGCTGCTGCCACGTGGCTGGGTAACACCTGCAAGTGCTCTGCACCGGTGAGGCTGTACCTGAATTCACAGAGTTACTCACCATTTTAAACATCCAGGAATACACTTTGAGACAGTTGATCTCCAGTGAGGTGACGGTGAAATGCTGCATCTCGGATTTGATGTGAATCCAGGAAGTTTTCCCTCATTTTTTAAATGCTTCTGAAGAAAAGCAAGACTACCACAAAAAGAAAACAAAACCCAAGCTCTCTCCAAATAGCCAGCTCATGCTTCAGTGAAGGCTTACACCTGTATGGTATCCTATATGCAACAAGTGTGCAAAAACTATAAAAAGCCTGAGACAGCCACGGCAAAAATGCCTGTAGGTCAGCGCCGGGCAAGGCGGGTGGCTGGGAGCTCCCGCTGGAGCTGGGGGGACCATTTGTTCCAGCTGCTGCACAGAGAAAGATATTAAATTAACGACCCTTCAAAGGACACGCATCTACAAAGGAGGTCACGGACGGGCAGGGAGGTTTGCAGAGAACTGCAAGCAAGTGAGCCTATGCACACAAGACCCAAGCGTCCCTGGGTCAACACCCAAAGAGGTGCTGAGTTGATTTTTGCTTTGTTTCTCCTCTTTTCTTTACAACAAAGCTGCTTCTGAAAAGCCAAAAAAGCCCCCAGCCTGTCTACTTTTCCTCTCCTGTCAACGAGTTGTACGTTGGGTACAGGCATGAGCAGATGGTCTTCTCAATTCAGACTAAAATAAGCCAATTAAAAAAAAAAAAAAAACAACCAAAAAAAAAAAAAAACAAAAAAGAAACAGCCAAAA